>PVIH01005005.1:0-130651 GCA_004025045.1 Sigmodon hispidus | reverse complement strand
TCTTAGTCAATCTAACAGGTGTTAGGTGGTATCTCAAAGTTGTTTTGATTTGCATTTCTCTGATGGCTAAAGATGAAGAGCACTTTTTCAGGTGCCTTTCAGCCATTCGTAGTTCCTCTGCTGAGAATTCCCTTTTTAGATCTGAACCCCATTTTTTGATAGGGTTATTCAAGGTTTTGGGATCTAAATTCTTGAGCCAGAAACATTTTCAATCAAAGAAATTTCAGCAGCTCTTGCCTCTTCCTTTGTAGTCAAAAAGACTCAAAGACAACACAATAACATACAATATCCAGACTCTTTGTGTATATTCCATCCTTACATTTATTATTATTTTTTTACTCTATTTCTTTTTAAAGTACTTTCTCTACCTTTTTCTTTTCTCTCCCAAGCCTACAAATATTTTTAAACACATTAAAAACTTAGAAAGTTGTGTGTGTGTGTGTGTGTGTGTGTGTGTATCTGTCTTTACTATATATTTCTCTTTTTTTTAACCATACCTTTTATCTGCTAAGGATTGAAGGCTCAGCTATGGAGGCTGGCTCCACCTGGTTCCTTGGCCTGTAAGAGCTTAGCTTCCTGGCAGAGGTACTTACTGGCAGGAACCATGTTTAATCATACCAACTCTGAGGTACTTAAGGGTCCATACTACCACCAAGTAGAGCACCTCTATACACTGCTTATAAATACCACTTAAGTGTTTGGTAGCAGGGCCTCTTAAAAGAGCCACAAAATTGTTGCCCCAAAGCTAAGTCAGGAAGCCTCTCTTAAAGGAGCCAAGCCTCTGCTTACCTCCAGCAAATGGAGTCAATCTGAGACAGTGCTGCTTCCAAGAAACTGTGCTAGATTCTGTTTTCTTTTTGTCTGTATGAACAGTAACCTCAAGCTTGTAATGAGGCTTCTGTGAGACTGCAGGAACCCAAGGCTGCAGGCCACTGCCTCTCTGTGCACAGACACAACTAGAAAGTTGTGTTTGGCTTCATTTCTGTATTCTAAAACCCTTTTCTAGGTTTTATGTGGTTGTACGTGCTCCATGTTGGAACTCCATTTGTAGGCAGTTTTTCTGTCCTACCCAGTCTGTCCCACAGCTATTTAACTCCAAATGATCACACAAAGGCTTATATTAATTATAAATTGTTTGACCTGTGGCTTGGGCTTATCACTTGCTAACTCTTACTTTTAAATCAACCCACGATTCTTGTTCACCTTTAGCCAAGTAGCTTGGTATCTTTGCTGAGCACGGCATTCTCGTCTTCCTTTCTCTGAGTCTGATTGTGAGCCACCATGTGGTTGCTGGGAATTGAACTCAGAACCTCCAGAAGAACATTCAGTGCTCTTAACCTCTGAGCCATCTCTCCAGCCCCCTGAGTCTGGTTGTAGTCTCTATCTGTGCCTTCTCGAGTTCCCTTAGTCTAGTAACCATATCCATACTTCCTGCCTGCCTTCTAGCCAATCAGTGTTTTATGAAATCAATATTTACAATGACAAATATTTACACTATAGAAAAGCATAGTCCTATAGCAATGTGTTATGAGTTGTGACCTGTTAAAAAAAAAATAGAAAATGAAGTATTCTTCCAGCTAGGGTCCCGATCAGGAAATTTGTTCGTTCCTCTAAGTGCACCACCCAATGGGGACAAGTCAACAAACAATTGAGGCTATAAGGGATATTATTTTTCAAATCATGTCCTGACTTTTGTTTTAGTTTTGTCAATTGACAGGTTGGTTTTATCTGGGAAAAGGAACTTCATTTAAGATAATAACCTCCATCAGATTACATCTAGGCAAGTCTGTAGTGGGTTTTCTTGATTAATAATTGATTTGAGGGACTCCAACACAATATGTATGGAGCAACATTGTTGAAACTACTGCTGGATTATATGTGAGTACAGTCTGAGAAAGCCTGTTAGGTCTCCAGCCTTGAACAAACTGCTAAAGTATGGATTTAACATATCAAAACAGATCTGGCTGCCAGGTTCTCCCAGCATCCCTCTGTCCCTGCAGTTTTACAGGAGTTTCCTGGCTGTAGGGAGCTGCATTGTACCACGCCCTAAAGGTGGCGCTGGTTTCTGCCTTCCACCTTCCTGATGGGATGGTGAGTGCTCTCGGGAGTAAACAACTCCTTATTGGCTGTAGGCAAGGATGGTGGTTTGCTTCTGCATCCTAGGACCTATGGGCAATGTCCACGTGGCTTACCGGGATTGGAGGCCCAGAGGGTATTTACCATGAGCGGACTTCCCCCCAGGGTCATTCGTCATACGTCTGAGAGTGAGAGTGAGTGAGTGAGAGACAAGAAGATAATTAAAGGCCCAAATAAACTGCAAAGAGAAGGATCCGGTGTTGCGTGTTTCTTGCTGGCGAGGCTGCGCGCGACACCTGGCTGGCGTACCCTGTCTCTTATCTTAAACTTCTCTAGCCCTGGTATCTTGCTGGACTTCCCACCCCACAGCTGCCCTTCCCTATGTAATACAATCATTTCAGTCACCTCGTCATTTTTTTTTTCTATCCTCTTGGTCAGTCTCTTGGTCCAGGATGCTCCCCTTGGTCTGCAGCTCCTCCAGCCTGTTCACTCCCATGCTCTCTCTTCACATGGCTCAGTCTAGTCCTGTCTACTCTGGACTCCCCATACATTCCTACCACTGGCTAGGCTCACCCTTTTATCTGCCATAATCTTTCTTCTCCAACATACCAAATGCATTCATGTCCTTCCTTCTTTATTTCTTTTTTATTATTATTCATCTGGTGCCAAAAACATGCTAGTGCCGTAACAGAGTTCCCTGCCAAAGACCTAGGCTGCTACAAATCAAGCTGCTGATTGATCAGACTCTCCTAAAGTTTGTATGGATTATTTCTTTCTGCTGGCTTTTGCCCACCCAACCATTTGACCCCAGAGTCTGCCTCTTCAGCGGCTTCTTCCCTCTGCCTTATCTAGCCATCCACCTCTCCTTGGATACTCAGTAAGTGTCCTCTCCATGACTTCTAGAGTCTCCTGTGCCCTTGGGCACTCATCACACAGGCAATGTTCCCCTTACAGAGACTCTCACCTCTCTCCCTTAACTGGAACCCTCCTCTTCGAAAGCCTCTCTCAATGCAGCTCTCTAGTTCGTTCTTCCTCTACCTGCTCTAACCGCTGCTCGTCTCTCTTCTTCTACTGGGTAAGTGCCTCTATGAAGCTCTCTGCTTTGTCTACTTTTTCTTCAAAATCCACAAAAGTGTGCCAGAAACGTCCTCTCTCCCAGTGGATTATAACTACAAAGACAAGGGACGCCTTTCCTCAG
Organism: Sigmodon hispidus; assembly: GCA_004025045.1. NCBI lineage: Eukaryota > Metazoa > Chordata > Mammalia > Rodentia > Cricetidae > Sigmodon > Sigmodon hispidus. The sequence continues at coordinate 127,377 of PVIH01005005.1, read as the reverse complement.
TGATTCGCTACATCTGTCGAGTTTCTCAGTCCACTTGGGGAAGCCCACTTGAAATTCTTGTCACCACACTTCCTTACCGCTCTCACAGAGAACTAAGGACGTTTCCCCCACCAAACCAGTAACGGACTAGATCTGAGACCCCTCTGCTCCCACACTTTTCAACTTCAATACAGAAGATGCAGCCCCTTTCAAGGCACCTCCTCTACTGAATTCTCTTCTTCACCCTCAGCCTCACTCTCTGAAACACTCCCACCCAGCTCCTCACCGCCATCCTAACTGGATCTCCTCATTGCCCCCTGCAACTTTTCTGAACCTGATCTGTCTGGACCACCTATGATTTCTCTCTCAGCTTCCTCTAATGCTTATAGGAATTCCCTCCAGGGAAATTTCATTTTCATCCCTCATTCTCTTACTCCATGGACTCCATGTTTATTACTACAGTTTGGCCTCAGTACAAAAATTGGCAAACTTGATGTCTTAGTTAGGGTTTCCATTGCTGTGAAGAGACTCCATGACCATGACCATGGCAACTCTTACAAAGAAAGCATTTAATTGAGGGGGCAGTTTACTGTTGCAAAAGTTCAGGCCATTATCATCATGGCGAGGAGCCTTCTGGCATTCAAGCAGACATGGTGACAGCTACTACTTGATTAGAAGACATAGGAAGTGGTCCTCCGCAAAAGCAAGAAATGCTCTTTCTTACCTGCTGAGTCACCTCTCCAGCCCTAAACCTCAGCTCACAGATGGTGGGGGTGGAGTGAGGGGAATCCAAGAATCCAACGTTGCCATTCAGGAACAGATATTCAGGAGAGCACTTCCCCACAGAAATCACTGTGTTCATGTTTTCAATCACCTGTAGACATTTTCTTGTGTATGCATGGGGTGGGTCACATGTGTGCCAAGGCACTTGGGTGGAGGTCACAGAGCAACTGTTAGGAGTCAGTTCTTTCTTTCCATCATGTAGATCTTGGATATTGAAATTAGGTCCTCTGGTTGCTGGCCAATACTTCTAACAACTGAACTGATCCATTTTAACAGGCCCAAATCATTATACTGATATAGACAAGTAGAAGATGAAGTCTTCTGAAGAGATGGCTGAACAGTTAGGACTGCTTCTTGCTTTTGCATAGGATCTGTATTCAATTTCCAGCACCCACATGGTGGTTTATAAGCATCTGTAACTCCAGCTCCAGAAGATCCATCCAATACCCTCCTTCTTTGGATGCACTGAATCCTCGGGTCCAAAGGGATAGATCCTGTCTCCAGGAATCCTCAGACAGAATTCTCTGGGTCTGAAGCCAAAAAGGACGGGAACAGCCGGACTCCTGTCTCCTCCTGCCTTGTATTCCTTTCTCTGCCCAGCCATATCACTTCCTGTCTCAACCGTCTTAGTGCTGAAATTAAAGGTGTGTGCCACCACTGCCTGGCTCTGTTTCTCTTTTGGACTGGATTAATCTCATGTAGTCCCGGTTGGCCTTGAACTCACAGAAATCCAGATGCATCTCTCTGCCTCCAGACTGCTAAGATTAAAGGTCTGTACAGTGTTTCTTAAGCATGTTGCAAGCTTATTGTAAACTATTTGATTTATGCTCCAAAGTAATCACAATTTAACATTGGTAAAATAGCAGATTGTGATGAATAGTCTTAATTGTATGTTTAAAGTTGTCATACAATTCTACCAAAAGCAATCTACAGATTCAATGCACTTCCCATCAAAATCCCAATGCAATATTTTACAGACCTTGAAAGAACAATACTCAACTTCATTTGGAATAACAGGAAAGCCAGGATTGCCAAAACAATTTTGCTCAACAAAAGAACCTCAGGAAGCATCACCATCCTCGACTTATACTATAGAGCTACTGTAATAAAAACAGCCTGGTACTGGCATAAAAACAGACTTGTGGATCAATGGAATCAAATTGAAGATTCCTGACATTAACCTAAAAACCCATGAACACCTGATCTTTGACAAAGAGGCCCAAAATATTCAATGGAAAAAGATAGTATCTTTAACAAATGGTATTGGCATAGCTGGATGGTAGTGTGTAGAAAAATGCAAATAGATCCAAGCCTATCATCCTGTACAAAACTCAAATCCAAATGGATCAAAGACCTCAACATAAACCCAGCCACACTGAACCTGATAGAAAAGAAAGCCGGAAATACCCTCCAATGAATTTGCACAGGTGACAACTTCCTATTTATAACACCAGTAGCACAGACAATAAGAACAACAATCAACAAGTGGGACCTTCCGAAACTGAGACGCTTCTGTAAGGCCAAGGACACAGTCAATAAGACAAAATGACAGCTTACAGAATGGAAAAAGATTTTTACCAACCCTACAAGTGACAGAGGACTGATCTCTAAAATATATAGAGAACTCAAGAAACTAGAGCCCAAAGCCTTGAATAACCCAATCAAAAAATGGGGTTCAGATCTACAAAGAGAATTCTCAGCAGAAGAATTACAAATGGCTGAAAGGCACTTGAAAAAGTGATCAGCATCTTTAGCCAACAGAGAAATGCAAATCAAAACAACTTTGAGATACCACCTTACACCTGTCAGATTGGCTAAGATAAAAGACACATATGACAGCCTATGCTGGAGAGGTTGCAGAGCAAGGGGAACACTCCTCCATTGTTGGTGGGAGTATAAGCTTATTCAGCCACTCTGGAATGCAGTATGGTAGTTTCTCAGAAAACTGGGTATCAATCTCCCCAAAGATCCAGCAATACCACCATTGGGCATATACCCTAAAGATGTACATTCACACTCCAAAGGAATTAGCTCAACTATGTTCATAGCAGCATTATTCATAATAGCAAGAACCTGGAAACAACCTAGATGCCCCTCAACTGAAGAATGGATTAACAAACTGTGGTACATCTACACAATGGAGTACTACTCAGCAGTAAGAAAAAAAAATGATATCCTAAAATTTGCAGGCAAATGGATGGATTTGGAGAATATCCTCCTGAGCGAGGTATCACAAACCCAGAAAGATAAGCAGGGGATGTGCTCACTCATTAGTGGATTTTAAACAAAAAAAAGCCAAAAGCAAAGCATGTCCAAGCTGCAAACTACAACCACTGAACAGCTTGGGATCTGAAACACTTTGGACCAGCACCTTGGAGCCCACTTCCTCCAGAGGAACACCTGACCCAGTCTTGATGTTGGGGTGAGGAAAGAAGATTTGCTGGGAGTGAATGTTGAACTAAGCTACAATGAGACCTTGGGACTTCCTGCCCTTGCTGGGGAGAAGATAAAGTGATGGGGAGAAGAAAGAGTGACTGGAAGGGGCAGGAGGGGGAAGGGAGTTGGAATAGAGTTTTAATAAGGTTATGCATGGATAAAAAATATGACTTTATTCATAATTAAAAACAAAAAAAATAAAAATAAAGTTGCCATATGTTCATGTCCTTGAGTCTGGGTATCAGAATTTTTACCATCATTGAAATGTTTGAATGTCACATTAATAAACTTTTTATAAAGCAAAAAAAGTACTTGATAAGCATCTCAATGAACTAATACCATCACATTTATATGTTTGTGATCTCTCTCTCTCTCTGGTTTCAGTTTGCTAGAAGGTTCAGGCATCGCTTCCATGGTGTGAGAAGCTTACCCCATCCCATTAGCTTTTCTCTTTGCCAGCTGACCCTGAAACTTTGCCAGTAGAGGGCAGCAGAGCACAAAGAAGGAAGAGTATCCTGTACGTACCTTAAATGCACCTTGCTAGGTTTCCACAGTGTGTGCCTGGTTTTTCCAGTATCTGTTCCTATAGCACCAGAAGCAGCTGCAGCATCCAGCATCTACAGTACACAGCAAGACTAGCAACTAGCAGCTTTCTCAAATGCCTTTCTGAGGTTTTATTCTGGAGTGGCCCACTCTGAACAGGTTTGGAGTGAACTTCTACCATAGCAGAAATATCTTGAGGTCCTTGTTATCCCCTCCATAGCAAGGCAAAACCCCAGCTCCTCTTTTTTTCAAAAGCTTACTGTGATGGTTAATATTTATTGTCTATTTAAGTGGATTTAGAGTCACCTGAGAGACACACTTTTAGACATGTCTTCAAGGGCATTTGCAGAAAGGTTTAATGTAAGGACAGTGGCCCCGTACGACAGGCTGTGTCCCAGGTTGAATAAAAGGGAAAAAAGAAAAAGAAAAAGAAAGAAAGCTTGTGAACTTTGCATTCCTGGTCTTAGTGTCCTGATCTGCAGAGTCATGGACAAGCAGCCTCACATCAATGCTGCCATGGACATGCTCATCACCTTGTCTCCCTGCCACAACAGACTGTTCCTTCCTTCTGTGAGACAAATAAACCCTTTATCTTAGGGTTCTTGTCATATATTTTATTGCAACAAGAAAAGTAATTAATAAACCAGCAAACATTTTTCTTGACTCCAATTTTAGTGTCCGGATAAATTTAGTCAGAGTTCACTGTTAATTCCCAAAGTGCTTTTTCACTCACACAGTATTCAAGATTAGTTGCAGATCTGTACACTAGGATCTAAGACGGCAAAGCTTCCTCTGGGAGTCTTGGTGGTTGTCATGGCAGAGGGTGGGTGGCTCATAAAGAGTCTGTCCAGTACCAACAAAAGCCATGACAATGCACTGGTTATTTGCCAAAGTAACACATAGGCACACATAAATCAAGGTTTGTAGCTAGCCTGAGCCATACCTTTCCAGGTGCGCTGATGTATTTCTTTAATCCCAGTACTTAAATGGCAGAGACAGGTGGATCTAGTTGAGTTTCAGGCCAGCCTGTTCTACATAATGAGAGCAAGAATAGGCAGATCTAGAAAGTGAGGTCCTGCCTTCAAAAGGAAAGAGGAGAGACAATAAATAAGACTCCTTTTGTACAGCTATTTTAATGGTATTTGTTTTTGAAATTCTTTTTTAATATTTATTTTTATTTTATGTGAATTGGTGTTTTGCCTGCATCTATAACTGTGTAAGGGTGTCAGATCTTGGAATTACAGACAATTGTTAGCTGCCATGTAGATGCTGGGAATCGAACTTAGGTCCTCTGGAAGAACTCTTAAACGCTGAGCCATGTTTTAACTTTCCCTTATGGTACTGTTAAGCAAGTCTGTAGGGCATTTTCTTTTTTTTTTTTTTTTTTTTTTTTAAAAAAAAACCTTTATTTATTTAGCCTTGGTGTTTGCCTGGAACTGGAACTACAGACAGTTGTTAGCTGCCATGTGGGTGCTGGGAATCGAACCCGGGTCCTCTGGAAGAGCAGACGGTGCTCTTAACCACTGAGCCATCTCTCCAGTCCCCCTGTAGGGCATTTTCTAATTAATGATTGATTTGGAGGATACAACTCACTGTTCATGCAGCAAAGGCTTGGCAGTTGATCCTGGATGGTATAGAGAGCAGGCTGAACAAGGCAGTAAGCAGCGTTCCTTCAAGGTCTTTGCTTCAGTGTCTACTTCAGGTTCCTGCCTTGAGTTCCTAGCTTCTGAAGTTACAGAATGTGACCTGGAATTTGTCAGCTGAAATAAATTCTTCCTCAAGTTGGTTTGGCTATGGAGTTTTATCACAACAACTGAAAAGCAGAATAATCCAAAACACCAAGGGCATGGGTGACAACTTCATCACTGCCCAAACTTGTTTTTGAAGGAGGGCATTGGTTTTTATGGTTTATTTTTTAGTTTTCACTTATATGTATGTTTGTGTATGTGTGGTACATGCCAATCAATTAGGGGTGCCTGTGGAATCTAGGAGAAGATATCAAATCCCACAGAGCTGGAGAAATAAGAGGTTGTGAGTGGCACTTTGGGGGAGCTTGGAAATGAACCCACTCCACTGTTAGAGCAGTTAGCACCTTTACCAACTAAGCCATCTTTTCAATATCCCAGGGTGATGATTTTTGCCTGTTTTTATTGCTGAATCCCAGGACCTGAAGTAAGGTGATTCACTTGACAGATCCTCCTTAACATACTAAAGGAAGCAACTGGAAAACAGACCTCCTAAAAGTGGAGCCTACAGAAGGAAAGACAGGTTGCTTCTGGATGTGCTGTGGATCTTCGCTCTTTTACTCCTGTGTGTGTGTGTGTGTGTGTGTGTGTGTGTGTGTGAGAGAGAGAGAGAGAGAGAGAGAGAGAGAGAGAGAGAGAGAGAGAGAGATCCTGTCTATCGGAAGATGGCAGACCTTTACCTAGATAATTCTAGAATCCTTTCTACACATGGAAAACAGCTCCAAGTCTCTGGAGAAGAAATGAAATCTGGGCCACATCTGACTTCACATCCTCTGTAGTCAGGATGATGGAGCATCTCAGGTGCAGTATTTCTCCCCATTCAGGACTCCTGTTGCTTCCCATCTCTTGCCTTGACCCAGCCACAGTTATACAGCCATGTGGTTTGCTCCATGCCACAGCCCCAAACTCTGTCACCAAGATAAGGTCAGAACCAAGGAATGATAGACAAAGATGAGGCAAAGGGAGGCCACATCTGTACAGGACTCAATAAAGGTGTATTAGGAAAACCACCTGGGTCCTATATCTCACAGATATGAAATGGTGGCCATTGCACTCCCAAGTTGGGTGATATTATCTGTTTAGAACATTCCCCATGTGTGGTCATAGTATTGTGCTTAAAATCTGGGTTTGGGGGGGCATCTCTGGAAGAATCAGTTTGCTGTCATATGGAGATATTGCACTTATGTCTGAGCTTGGAATCATCAGAGTTCTGTCAGTAGCACATTATCTCCCTCAGTTCCTGCCTCTTCTCTTCCTCCATGTTCTCTGGAGACATGGACTGTATGACTCCTGACACAGCAGCCAGCTCTCATCCTCATTTCCTTGCCTCCCTCAGACTCCTGTGAGAAAGATCACCAGGAAGTCAAGGCTTTCTGCAGGTAAGGCTTACTGAGCTGGCCAGGAAAGGACCATGACATAACAGTGAGGCCATTTTTCCAGATCAGGAACCAGAGCTGGACACTTGCTAATAAACACAGGCCTTTTGCTTCCTTAATTCAGCCTGATTGGCATCTGGGCTGGGACTCAAAAGGATGTTGACAAAAAGACAATTTATAGGTATCGGATATAATCACCTTGTCCCCAGACACTGCTCTAAGAATACCAGGGCCCAGAGCTGGATCTATGATCTATGGTGGGGAAGCAGGGCTTGGAGATCCCTATCCCAGTCCTTAGTGTCTCCATGACAGTTCAGGTCTCTGTCACTCCCATTGGAATTTCTTAGAGAAGCCAGTCAGCCTTCTTCTGTCCTGAGACTGGTAAAGTGAATAAGGACCATCCTGCACTCATCTCCTCCATCATTTAGGATGTAGATTCATTTAAATTTATGCACACTGATGAACTTGGTGAATAATATTCTGATTTTAAAAAGTAAAATTTAATAACAAAATGTATTCAGACTTGATTCTCCCATGGATATAATAAACACAACAAATTATGAAGAATTCAATGATATTTGCAGTTCCAGAATGTAACACCTGAATTCAAAGATATAAAGCTCCAGAGAGCCCAGTGTGGTGGGACATGGATTTCTCTAAGCACTCAGGGGACTGAGACATGTGGATGTCTGTGACTTCCTGCCTAACTCCAAAAAAAATGGAAAGAAAAGCAATATAAGTAATTTGAGGATATTAATATAATCACCCCTTCTTGTGTATGGACAAATAGCTAAACAGTGTAAATGAGCATAGCTGGAGCCCCATGAGTCGGGGAGCTCATAGCCTCCCATATCTTCTACTCCAGGGTTACTAAGAGCCTCTTCTGGCCTCCAAGGACTACTGTACACCCAACATTCACACACCTATTCACAAAAAATACATATAAAAAATAAAAGTAAATATTTAAAATATTTTCACTGTACATTTTATTGAAAATACACTTTTTACATTGTACATAAAACTAAAATGTTAAAAAGGAGAATGAGAGTCCAAGATCTATATACTGAGGTAACTGAGAATAAGGACAGGCAGACGTGAATATCTGTTAGTTCCCCCAACCATTGTATTTCGGAAAACAGTCTTTCCCTTTTGTAAATAACTGATTTGTCATGTGCTTTGTTATTAATGTTCAATTAAACCATGGTTCATAATTCTCAGTTCCTAATGTAGTGAACATTGTATGGATGTAATCCACATGAGCATAAGTACCTATGAGGATCAATCATTTTCAAAGACTTTGTAGATATCCTGCTGTCTTGGTGTGAGAATTTCTAACTCAATGGCCTCTGGCCTGAACTCAGAATATTTGACCAGGATGAGGTAGACAATTATCAGGGCAAATAACTTGTCCCCATTACGCCTCCTAGAATCCCAGGTCCCAAAGCTGGGTCTTAGCTAGGAAAGCAGGGCCCTGGAGATTCCTCTGCCAGGAGTTTATCTTTCCATGACCCAACCACAAGGCTCTCCATCACTACCCTTGGGAATTCTTAGAGAAGCCAATCAGACTCATCTATATCAAGATTATTAACTGAACTCAGACTAGCAGAGACTTACTATCCACTCTTCAAGCAGGATAAAGACCTTTGCTCCCAAGGTTCTCCTCCTGCTGCTCCAGGCCAACCTGGCCCTGACCTGGCATCCAGAGGGTGAATGTGGGTGTCAGGAGGGAAAGGACCTCACCTGGGAGAAAAAGGTCTCCACCCCTGGGCTGCAAAACAGGAAAGTCTGTCTCTTCCCTAGTCTAGCCTATACCTTAAGGGTCCCTTATTTATTTTGTATCCTGACACTTCTCTCCTGGGAGGATTGTGGGGAGCCAAATAGGGTACAAGCAGGGTGGGGGTGGAGATCTGATGGCCCACTGCACCGTCTCTCCTCACCTGGCATGGCCTCCTGGAGCCACAGGTCACCTTTGTGATCTTTGTGAATGACACTCAGTTAGAGAGATTCAACAGCAGAGCTGAGATTCCCAGACTGGAGCACTGTGGACCATGGAAGGATCACCAGAAGCCAGTTTATTGGGAAAGAAGGACACAGGAAGTCCTGAGACTCGCAGACTTCTATAGTGACTTACTGAAGAAAATGCTTCACATATATAATCAAAATGAAACTGGTGAATGAATCTGAATCAGAAACCCCAAATTTTAAGATTCCCAATGGGTTTGTTCCAATTCCCCATATCTAAGATTTATACTAGTAAAACGTTGACTAGGGTACAGAGAGCCTTGGGGCACTGCTTTTTCTGCACAATTTAAGCTCAACTGGGACCATTTACAAAAGCCAAGTGGGAGGCACTGAGCCACAGGAGGCCCCAGGAGACCTGGCCCTGGGAGAGTGGCTGACAGTAGCTACTTGGACAGGATATCACACAATCCAGGTTCTGCAGTCCTGTGATGTGCTGCCTGGAGGGAAATTCATTCATGGACGATTTGAATTAACCTTCAGTGGTCACGATTACATTGTGCTGAATGTGGACCTGAGCACTTGGACTGCAATTGGCAAAGCTGCAGAGATGCTGAACCAAGAGTGGGACCAGTGAGGTGTAACACACTCTCTGAAGACTTCCCGGAGAGTTACTGTGTCCAGTTGCTCCTCCTTAAGCCGTTCTGTGGGGAGGAGACATTGCTGAGAAAAGGTAAGGGAAGAAACTGCCACACCTGCTCTCCATAAAAATTCCCCCTCAGAAAAGAGCAGCTACTAACTCAGTCTTGCATCAAAAAGGGAAGAGTGCCATGGGTTTCCTAATTCAAAGACTGAGAGAGGGACTGTGACAGGGCTGAGACTTCTCTCCGGAGAGTTCAGTGTGTCAGTTGCACAGCGGTTCCCCTCCATGTGACCTGTGAACCATGCTCTCTGTCATGACGGTTCACTGTCTGTGTACTTTTGAGGCTGAGGCCAGTGTTGTGGAGTCACAGGCTACATCCAATCTAAACCAGAACTCCATATTCGGAGAGGGAATCCCAGAGTCTCCTACTTGGTGCTTGACTAATGCTGATTCTGAATATTACCAAGGTATAGATAACCTCATCCTTATTGTGACATTAGACTGATATATGGGGTCAGAATTTCTCCTCTAGCCAACTTTCTGATGCATTCAAAATAGGGTTGTATCCACATTAATGGATCTCAGGAAGGATGCAAAAGGCCTGAATTTGTGTTGTGTAGTGCATGCCAATATTGGAGGTAACTGTGGAACCTCAAAGATGACAGCAAATACCAAACAGCTGTACTAACAGGAGTTTATGAAGGGCCCTCAGAGGAGTTTTTCAAATGAACTCAGGTCCACTGCAAGAGCACTAAGCACTTTTAACAACTCAGTCATCCTTCCTATTCAAGGGGAGCTACTTCCCCTGCTTTTCTTTGCTGGATCCCAGGGCCTAGAACAAGGCCAGGTACTGGGTAGATTCTAAAACACTTACTAAGGAGTAAATATGACCAGATCTCCTATAAGTAGAACCTAAGGAAGAAAAGGCAGGTTGCTGTCTGATCTTGGAGTCATCAGAGTTCTGTAAGTAGCACATATCCTCCCCAGCTCCTGCCTTTTCTCCTCCTCTAAGTTCTCTGGAGACATGGACTGTATGACCCTGACACAGCAGCTCTCATTCTAATTTCTATGCCTTCATCAGGCTCCTTTGAGATAAGATCACCAGGAAGCCAGGAATTATTGCAGGTGAACCGAGCAGGCCAGAGAAGAACCATGAAGTAACAGTGAGGCCCTTTGAACCGCAGTTCAGAAAGCAGAGCTGGACACTTCAGTAATAAACATAGGTGTTTGCTGCCCTTTGCTTCCTTGATTCTATCGATCAGATCAGCATTGGGCTAGGAATCAAGGATGTTGTCAAGAGGCCAATTCCAGGTATCAGGGTAAGCAGCTTGTCCCCAGTAATCCTCCTAGGATCCCAGGTCCCAGAGCTGGGCCTTAGTCCGGAAAGCAGGGCCCTGGAGATTCCTCTGCCAGGAGTTTATCTTTCCATGACCCAACCACAATGCTCTCCATCACTACCCTTGGGAATTCTTAGAAAAGCCAATCACTCCCATCATATCAAAATTATTAACTAAACACAGACCGGCAGAAACTCTGTGTCAAATCCAAGCAGGATGAAGGCCTTTGTTCCTGAAGCTCTGCTCCTGCTGCTCCTGGCCAACCTGGCCCTGACCTGGCATCCAAAGGGTAAGTGTGGGTGTCAGGAGGGAAAGGACCTCACCTGGGAGAGAAAGGACCCCACCCCTGGGCTGGATAGGACAGGATAGTCTGTCTCTTCCCTAGCCCAGCCAGGACCTTCTGGTCTCTTATTTATTTTATATCTTGTTTTCTGTCCCCTGGTTCCTGGTTGCTGGGAAGAATGTGGGGAGCAGCTTAGGAAACTAGGTATGAGGTCTAGATCTGAAGTCCCACTGCATCTAGGTTCACACTCCCTGCACTTTCTCAAAACTGTCCTTACCGAGCCTGACATCATGGAGCCCCAATTCATCTGTGATGTCTACTTGGATGACACTCATGTTGAGAGATTCAATAGCAGAGCAGAGACTCCAAGACTGGAACAGTGTGCCCCATGGGTGGGTCAGCAGAAGCCAGAGTATTGGGAGCTGGAGACACAGGTCATCCTAAGACTAATGGACCTCTGCAAGGAAGTACTGAAGAAAGTGATCCTTATCCTCAATCAAAGTGAAATTGGTGAGTAAATTCAAATTAGAAATCCCAGATTTCAAGGTCCCAAATTGTTTGATCCACTTCCCATATCCAAGATTTCCCCCAGTAAATGTGACCTATGTAGACAAAGCAACAGAGAGCCTGGGAACACTGAATAGCTTTCTGTATAATTTTAGCTCAAATGTGACCATTTATAAAAGTCAAGTGGGAGGGACTGAGCCAAAAAGGGCCCCAAGCGACCTGGCCTATTGAGGGTGACTGACAGTTGAGTCTTGGACAGGACATCACAGTATCCAGATTCATACTACCTGTGATGCCGTGGTACATGGAAAAAACATCAGTTCTGGATCTGTTACGTCATTCTTCAATGATCAAGAAGAGTTTATTTTCCTGAACTCAGAGAAGCTTTTCTTGGCACTAGGCAAGGCAGCTGAGATCCTGAAACTAGAGTTAAAGTATTCAGGTTTTGTAGAAACTGTGAAGACTTTCCTAAACAGTGAATGTGTACAGTTGCTCCATGCTCACCTGAACTATGGGAAGGAGATTTTTCTGAAAACAGGTAAGAAAAGAAACTATTACACCTTTGCTGAAACTGGAGCTCCTGTTCCCTGAGGATTTTTCCTCAGCAGGGAGAAGCTGGAATACTAACTCAGGCTTGCATCAAATGGGGAAGAGTGCCATGTATTTCCAAGTTCAGTAAGAGAGAGGGACTCTCGTAGGGCTAAGTCTATTCTCAGGACAGTTTGGTCTGTCAGTTATGCAGCAGTCCCTTCCATTTGCCTTGTAAACCATGATCTCTGTGATGTCTGTTTATGCTCCATGTGCTTTGGAGATCTGAGCCTAGTGTTGCTGAGTCTCAGTCTCCATCCAGTCAGAAACAGAAGTCTATATTTATAGAGGGAGAGCCAGAGTCTCCTGCTCTGGTTCATGCTGATTCTGAAACTTTCCAAGGTATAGATAACCCCATCCTTACCCTGAGATCAGGCTGATGTATGGGGTTTGCATGTCTTCTTCTAGCCATCGTCATATCCATTCAAAAAAGGTTACATGAGCATTGATAGATCTTCAGGAAGAATGCGTAAGGCCTTAATTTTCCAATTTGTTCCCTCCAGACACCCCAAAAACACATGTCACCCACAAGGTCAGAGCTGATGGGAATATTACTCTAAGATGCTGGGCCATGAACTTCTACCCTGCTGAAATCTCCCTGATCTGGCAGAGGGAAGGAGTAAAAGAGGCTCTAGATATGGAGGTGATAGAGACCAGGCCCTCAGGAGATGGAACCTTCCAGAAATGGGCAGCTGTGGTGGTGCCTTCTGGCGAGGAGCAGAGATACACATGTCATGTGAATCATCAGGGGCTGCCTGAGCCCATCATTGTGAGATGGGGTAAGGAGGGGTGTGAGCACAGAGTCTATCACATGAATGGGAGTCCTATGGGAGAACTGGAACAGGGTCATGACTGATAGCTGAGGGTCAGAGGCCTCATTGTTCCTTCCATTTTTCTGTCAGAGCCTCCTCAGCCCTCTGTCCCCATCATGGCAATTGTTACTTCCCTGGTCCTTGGAGCTGTGCTTACGGGAGCTGTGGTGACTTTTCTGATATGGAAGAGGAGGACTAAGGGTAAGGAAAGGGCAGGGTCTGAGTCCATGCCTCTGTGAGAATGTAAATCCCAGCTGAGATATTCCCTACTCTGAGAGCAGTTTCATTCACATAGTGTTTTATTCAGTCTTGGGCTGATGCACAGACATTAATTCACTGTGAGGAATAAAGAAAATAATGAAAAGATTCATCACTGCAGTGACCTGATCCTCACCTTTCAGAGATCAGGTGGAAAGGTCCCTACTTAGAACAGTTACCCAGGAGTCCAGTTAATTCTCTTCTCACACCATCTACTATCATGTTTTCTCATCTTTCTCTGGATCTGCAGTCACAGTCCTGGAAACTTTCCTTAGATGAGGACCAGAAGATTCCTCTGGTTCTTATAGATTCTGATGCTTCCATGAGTTCTCATGCTGCATGAGTTCTAATTGATCTTATAATAAAAACCTGGAGACAGATATCAATCAGAGCCAATCCTAAAAGATCAGAGAGATATAGGAACACGTTGTTGGTTTCATGCATGGGAAGAGACACACACACTACCAGAAGCCACACAAGAGTTTATTCCAGAGAGTACCAGGAGAAGGTGAGGGGGAGGAAGAGAAAGAGAAAGGGGGAGGCTCTGTCACATGGCATTTCATTTTAAGAGAAAGGGTGGTCAAGGATCCAGGTAGCCACGCCTAGGGGCATGCCTGCTGTATGTGGCCCATGTTGGTTTTACCATGTGGCCTGCTACATGCCAGGAATTCTTATTTCACCCAGTGACATGATGGGTTTATCACAAGGTATGCCAGGAATACTTATACAAGTCACAGCCATTTCTCACCACTCTGAATCCTCAAGCCGAAAAGGGTAGATCTTGTCTCTAGGAATCCTCAGATTAAATATATAAGGAAAGGGAAACATGACCTAACCCCCAAGCCCAAAAAAAGAGGCAAAGGGCCAAAAATGGAAGGGTACAACTCAGTCTACTCCTGCCTTATATTCCTTTCTCTGACCAGCCTGACTGAGCACTTCCTGTCGTAAACTACCTGGTTCAGAGCTTAAAGGAGTGTGTGCTTCCCAAGCACTGGGAGAAGAGGCATGGAGTCCCAAGTGCCAGGACTGAAGGTGTGTGCCACCATCTCCTGGCTCTGTTTCTCTTTTTGACTGCATTAATCTCATGCAGTTCATTGTAGTCTTGAATTTACAGATCCTGACAGATCTCTGCCTCTGCCTCCCAAGTGCTAGGATTAAAATGTTGTGCCACCATTACCCAACATTTATGGCTAACTATGTGGCTGCCTCTGTCCTCTGATCTTTAGGCATTCTTTTTGAATACACAGAAGATCACCAAATTAATAAAAAGCTGATTGACCAGTAGCCAAACAGGAAGTATAGGTGGGGCAACCAGACAAGGAGAATTCTGGGAGGAGGAGAGGCACAGCACAGTCACCAGACAGACAGAGAGGAAGCTGGAGGAGAATGCTCAGCTGAGAAAAGGTACCCAGCCACATGGCTAAACACAGATAAGAATTATGGGATTATTTAACTGTAAGAGCTAGTTAGTAATAAGCTTGACCTATTGGCTCAGCATTTATAAATAATATTAAGCACCCGAATCAATGATTTGGGAAGTGACTGCCAGGTATTTGAGAGTTTCTGGCATAACAGAAACTTCCCACTACACTCTAATTAAAGGGATTATTCCCAAGGTAAATGGTGAGACACCCATGTTCAGGCTTGTCAGTCATTATAGTGGGGGCTCATCCCTGAGACAGGACCCCATGAAGGTTCTCAGCCTGACTGACCTCCTCATTTCCTCCATCACCAATGGTTTGATCTAGTTTTGTATCACTTTGCACTGGGAGGTAAAGTTTCTACACTGTCCAACCTTCTGTTATAGCTTTAATAAGTGACACCCAAAGGACCTGGTGTGGGACCAGGAGAAGGCAGAGGATAAAATCCTGGGGCATGTGAACTATTGGGATTGGGAGAGTTTGAGTGTGTGATTAGCTGTTCAGAATGTTGCCATTTAAGACCATGATCTGAATTTTTTTTTTCTCATTCTGTTTTACAGAATAAGACAGCTGGACAGGATCTAACAGAATTTACACTGTTTTCTACTTTCCCACTGTGGTCTCAAGAACTGATTACTTATCTTCCTGCAATGACTGTGACTATGTGTCTGTCTCCTGTGAGCACAGTGTAAACAGGTGGTGACTGCTGTGTTACCCTGAGGAGCAATAAGTTCCATCCATAAACCGATCACTATTTCTTAGTTATTATTGCTTTTCCAACAGAGGCTGGACTGGCAAACCTCCATCCATGACTCAAATTTAGAATTCACTGAGCTACAACTTAATGTATCTCTCTTTAAATTAAGCATTTTTATGGCTGTGCGACTTCTTTGAGAGTGAATATTTGATTAGTGTACTAAAGACGATTAAAACTTGATGAAGAAAATAAAGTCAGAACCTGATGGAATCCTGTGTGCTGTGCTAACTCCATTGCCTCTCATGCGAGTTGAAGGCTGTGTGGAGACAGGTGAGGCCTGTGTGTGCACAGCTGTTGCTCCTCCACACTGGGCTGTACCACGGTCTCTTCCCACCTGTGTCATCCTGCTACCTCCTAATCACTGTTCTTTCAATAAACCTGCTCACCAGGACATGTGATCTAAAGATCTCAGGCATTTCCAGAGTCTGTCCAGTGTCTGCACTGTTCTTTCAGGTTGGCAGTCAGCCTGTTCAAGCTTGAGTCTGATTGATATTCCCTCAAGAGATGTTGAAATTTCTGGTTCTACAGGAATCACATTTGTTCTCAGTTCTGTGTCTGAGTCTAGTGTCATTGTCTTTTGTTGTGGACATTCACCTACATATGTAGAGAGTGTTTCTTCATTGTCCATTTATGGACTCTATGATATTCTCACC
Source organism: Sigmodon hispidus (assembly GCA_004025045.1). Taxonomy (NCBI): domain Eukaryota; kingdom Metazoa; phylum Chordata; class Mammalia; order Rodentia; family Cricetidae; genus Sigmodon; species Sigmodon hispidus. Next base: position 111,297 of record PVIH01005005.1, on the reverse strand, counting down.
AAACTGTAAAGTCCAGTCTGGGTTCTGACAGACTAGGCCTGTAATATGTCTATAATACCAGCAGGGGGCACACTGCCAACAGGACTTCTTGCAAGTTCAATATCAACCAGAGCAACATCCTAAATTCCTGTCTCTAAAGAAAATCATTAGGAAGTGGAGAGATGGCTCAGAGTTTAAGAGCACTGACTGTTCTTCTGGAGGACGTGAGTTCAATTCCCAGCAACCACATGGTGCCTCACAACCATCTATGATGATATCTGGTATCCTCTTCTGTATACTGTATGCATAATAAATAAAATTTTAAAAAAAGAAAGTCAGTCAATCTCATAAATAAATGAATTAATTAAAACTAAACAGTATAGGAGATAACTAAAACTGTACTCTGCTAATGATATTCTACAGAAATCTCAACTAAGTATTTGAATTTTAGACAGGAAGTATTTCAATGTAAGAAAAGTTATGTGGAATATACAAATTGAGCAATGCCTGATGATAAACTGCTTAAATCCTTAGAGTATTTCCCAGTAGTCACTTAAGCATAGGAATTAGATTTCAGAGCTTTCTACCACTTTTAATGTAACTGGAAAGCATTCCACCTGAAATAGTGGAATCCAATATTAATAACTATCTATAAAGAGGTTCACAGAAGAGATAGTAAGAGGAATGGTGTAGAAGAAATCTATTATAAACTCTGTAAAACTAACCTCATTGACAGTCTAGACACTTCATGCGATGCCTTAGGGGCAGAGATTGTGCTCCAGTTCCCATAGAATGTTCATAGGACAGGCTGCATTTGGGTCCTAAAGCACAGCTGAGCATTTTCTCTGGACCCTGGAGGTAATGCACATGGCAGATGCTCAAACCTTGTTAAGGAGTTAGTTCTAGGGGCCGAGACCCTAAGATGGGAACTGTAGTAGGCTAGGCCCATAGGGTCAAAGAAATTGGCTCAAACTAGTGCCAAGAAATGCACATAATGTACTTTCTTATGCACCAATCTGGAGTCTGCCTGAGGGCCTAGCAGCAGCCACTGTCCAACATTCTTGATGCTCTGGAGCCTGGCCCCCTCCTCCTCCTCCTCCTCCTCCTCCTCCTCCTCCTCTTCCTCCTTCTCCTCCTCCCTGCTCTCTGCCCCCACCACTTGCCACTTCCTCCTGCTCTTCATGCAGAAGCATCACCCCACCCACCCACCCACCCACAGCAACAGGTTGCTCTCCTAGAGCTGGGAATGTGGCTAGATTGATTCTGGGCTGAAGCTGGAGCCCTGGTGGGGATGGAGGGGAAAAGATGGTGATGTTTAAGGCCTCCTGGGAACAAGAGCCAGAGACCCATTGCCAGAGAGGGTAAGGCCACAGTGGCAGAGGTGAGAAAGAGGACTTCTTCCTAACCCCCCAACACACACACATAGGCAAAGACACATGCAGGGCTCGGTGAGGCCAGAGCCCAGAGCACACACGGGGTGCAGTTACAGGCCTATTCCCAGGCTTCACCCCCATTACCTGGGTAGCACACACATAAGGTGATGAACACCACAGCTTCCCCAGGACCAGGGCCAGGGCCAGAGCAAAACCCATGGGTAAGACACTTGTGCTGCCAAAACCACATGGCTATAACACAAGCCCAGTGAACATGCATGGTAGCAGCCATGCATGGACCCAAACAGAAAGGGGAAGCCATTGGCCATGGGGGAGGCTGCCAGTTTTCTCCTCCTTCTTACCAGGCATGCAGTTGGGATCCATGATCTAGACCTTGAATCCTGCAGATATCACCCCAGAAAACATTCTACCAACAGCACAGAAGCACCCTTTGTCAGAGGTGGTTCCTCATAGAGGAGCACACAGCAATACTTCTGTGCAGTGACTGGGGATGGTAGGTGGATGGTGATCATCTGCAGCAGGATGTCCCCTGCAGGCAGTCAGTGGCACATGATGGCTTTGAGCAGTGGCTGGCCCTCTTTATACTTGTCCTTGTCCTTGCTGTCAAGCTTGATGTCCAGCTTCTCGATCATCTTGGCCATTTCCTCCTTTCTGGAGTTCATGATGGCATTGAACACCTTGGAGATGGGGTCCAGGGTGAGCTGGGCAACTTTTTCCCATCAGGGCTCTTAGCTGACTTATTGAATTTGCCATTGGCCAGATGAAAATACCAATCTATGTCCCTGAGGCTTCAGCACCACAGGTAATGGATGTTTCTTAATCCTGTAGTAATTTATGACCTGGGAACAAATCCTGACTTGTTGTTCTTCTGCTCCATTGTGGGCTTGTTCATGTTTTATTGTGCTCACTGGCAGACTTATGTCTCAGGGGTGTGGAGATTTGGAAGAGTGGATGTAACAAGATTCAGCTAGCTTCAGTGATCAGCTTTATATTGTCTACATGTGAAGAAGCAACAATGTGGGACCATATGATACCTATTCTAGAAATAAAACTGAAGATCTTTCCAGTTTTTGGCATAGAAGATGGAGCAATATTTTCCTGTTCAAATTATTTCCATGTGATCCTCCATGGTGGTTTTGACAAGAATGGATCTACCATTGTAGGAACCAGTGTCTTGTCACCTGGGTTCCATATAGGATTAATTATTATATTGACAATAATAATCTATAAAATGTCTGTAACAAATGTATTTTTTAAACACCTTTGCCTTTATAACTTAATCTTTGGATGTGTCTTTGCTAAAGTTTCACCAAAGTTTGTGATAGCTCACATGATGAAAAGTGAACTATAACTTTAAGACACTGTCTTTGTTCATCCAGGTCTTTTTTTTTAGACCAGTAGTATAGTACTTTTATAGATGAATATGTTGTCCTATGGATAGCAATGGACATTTCTTTATTTAATATGTAGACAGAGCTCTGCCAGAGGGACAGGCTTGAAGCTCAAAAACAATTTTAAACCTTTTAACAACCACCAGCACCTAAGAATTAAGTCAACTAATCTGCCTTGACTTCAGACCAGCAGTTTACATGACTTTATCTGGTATGACTCTTCTGTCTTTGATCATTTCTAGACCATAGGGAAAAAGAATAGTGATAATACTATTTTAACCTAAGTTTCTTAATCTACAACAAGGCTTAATCTCTTCCCTGAGGGCTCTTGTTTAAATGTGAACTCAGTGCAAACATCAAGTGATAGACTGTTGTCCTATCATTATAGGCAGAAAGTATTTGGCAAATCTTTGTTTTATCTACTGGATGAGTAACTTATAGCATATAACCTAAGGGAAACTATAAAGGAGGTGGGTTAGCTTGTTAACAGACCATTTTAGGCTACTATTTTTATAAAATTCAGCAGCGTTTTTACTACTGTTCAACTCATAACGTTTATACTATTTTGTATCCTTTATGTCTTCAGAACACTCTAGAAAGTTCTACCTGAAACAACCTTAAGAAACTAGTTTAAACTCTTGTTTACTATCTCAACTTAATAGATGTAATAAGCTGGTTATAACCATTGGATTTTAGTGAAGTTGATTAGTTTCATAGTAATTGCCCTGGAAAAGAAAAAGTGACAAATTCACTGTATAATTTTATATTCAGGACTAAAGTGACATCAGTCTTAAACATAAGATGTAATTATAGTGTATACATTTGGGTTTTGATTACACACATCACACATGAGCCAGATACAAAGTGTTTACTCTGCTCACCAGTTCAGCAGAATGAACTCTTTCAATACCACTTCTCATTTGTGCCAGTCTCCAGAGGGCAAATACAGTGCCCTCGAGACCAAACACTGCCATCAGGACTGGGGCACACTTCTGCCTACCTAGCAAGATAGAAAGACACTATCTACCTCCTATGGCAGCCACCAGCCCCCTGATGACCCCTAGGAGAGGGTATTGTGCTTTCTCCTCAGAGTGCCACTATACCAATATAGGTCACAAGAGATGTGCACCCAGCCACAGATCAACATGCTTCCATCAAGGAGGAAATAACTCCAGATGGGTAATGTACATACTCCTCTTTCTTGCTCTTATTGCCCCCTAAAAGCTGAAGACTTGTGGACTCTCACTTTTCCTCATTTTTATGACACCTTTTGAGGTAAGAAACATTAGTTTAGCATTTCAGGAGCTAGATAAATATATTAAGGGTACACTGTCAGCTAAGTTTCTATATTATTCATTATAACTGAAGGACCCTAGGTTCGAAGACTTGACCCAGGCATTCAGTTCAGGTATTCAGCAGAGCACCCCCCATGAGAACAAGGAACTAAAAGTCTAAAAGTCTGTCCCAGGAAACAGAGTGACCCAGCTCAGATAGCCATAATCAACTCAGATAGGACATAATAGTCAAACCTGTGGTTAAAATACCAGAAGTTCCAAGCAGAATAGCTGTGACTAATACCCGGTTGTAAAAGCCCCTTAACCAGCTGATCTCAAGGCAACCCCATAACTATTGTGAGCAACCTTATGATTTTAAAGTATGACCTTTAAAGTGACCGATCATATATTGCCCCAGTTGCTATGGTGATTTTAAGGTCTTAGCCTTTAAAAGAGATATGAGATTGTTAATCCCTGCTGCTCCCTTGCTCCCGAGGCAGGGAGGAAGCCCGCCTTTACAGATGAAATAAATCCTCTTGCTTTTTGCATCAACTGGGACTGGAGTCTGGGGTCTTGGGGCCCCCCTTCCTGAGGATAGTACCCTGAGTCTGGGGTCTATCAATAACTAAGACCTGAAATTTTCCAATTAAATCAGGCAAGAGCAAAGGTCTTTATTTTTTAAAAAAATTAGCATAATAAAAGGCTATTTGATTTATCCTGAATGCTCACATATGTTTTGATTGGCCGGATGATGCTTTCAATCCTTCTTCTTTTTAAGTGTCTCCTGCAAGGTATCCAACAGCAGCAGGCAGGGGCTAAGGTGACTCCTCAGGTTTTAATGGCTCTTAGACATCCTGCTCATGGCCCTCCACAGGAGATTATGCCTTCCTGGTTCTCTAAACTCAAAAGGCTACTACCTAATCCTCTTCACCTGGGCAGCTCTCCTCCTGTCAATGACAGATTAGAGCTTGTTATGCAAACCAACCTAAGACAGGCACAGTGCACTTGCTGAGCCCTCCTGAGGCAGGGTCAACAAGGTCAGGTGCTCACATAATAAAATAAAAAAGATGTACATATCCTGGAAAAGCCCATAGTGCCAAAGCTCGAACCAGTTGCATAGGAATGAACAGTCCTCCACAACAGGGCATGACAGCAATCCTCTATCTGAGAAAGAACACGTGAGCTCAGCTTCCCCATATTCTCATCTCCATAGAGGGTCCTAGCCCTTTCTACCTGTTTGTAAAGCTTACAACCTCACTTCCAACATCCATGCTAACTTGACATCCTGGCCAATATATCTTGTACCAAGTTCCAATCTGGAAGAGAGTCAAGAGCTGGCCTCACACTCACACTCCATGTAGTATTTCATCAACAAAGAACCCAGACCTGGCCTCTGCCATACTACTTGGAACACAGGCCTTTCAGTCCAGGAAGGACTCCTGGCATAAAGCTTCAGATGCAGTGAAATAAGCAGATGATCCTGAGCATGGAAAGTAGACAGGGTCACCTAGGGCCATGCCTACAATTTCCCAAAGTGTCTGAGATCCAAGTTCTGCTAGTAGAACTTGAGAGAGATCTCTGAAGAATCACTGTACCAATGACAATCATGAGAATCAGAGTTCACAGTCCTACATGTCCCCTCTGATAGGAACAAATGTGCATTGATCCTCAGGTACAACTTCAGACCCCAGGTTGCAGTTATTTGACATTAGCGTCAATGAATTTAGGGTCTTTTTGGAGGGGGCCGGGGAGAAATAAGGTGCAATCCCCCACTATCACAAATTATGTAGTCAAGTTTCCCACATTTGGGAAAATCATAGGGGTCAGCATATCCAGAGTGCAATGGATAAGCTTTATCCTGGGAAAACCACCTTCAAGATCACAGTATCTCCCCTGCCAAGTAAGTATGAATTTAGGGTCTTGAAACTCTCAATTTCTTAGATAGATGTCAATACTTACTGATAAAATTCATAAAGGCATGTTTATCTTTTAGATTCACACACAAAGTCAAATTGTGTGGAGACATATTGAAATCAAACTACTCTAGAATTACTGACATATTGCCCGAGGGACTAGGATTTAAAATAACGTGGCCAAGGCCAAGACATGAACCAGGGTAGAATAATTTGTCCACAGCACTATCCTGAGACACCAAGTCCAAGGGCTGGGTTAGAGGGAGGAGACAGGCTGTGGGGATTCCGAGTTTCCAGGGCTTTATGTTTCTATTACCCAACCAAGCCACCTTGGTTCTTATATTGATAATTCTTAGAGCAGACCAGCATCCTAACCAGATCAGAGTCATAAAGTGAAGAGAGGCCAGTACTGACTCAGATTCCAACTATAAAGCAGAAGAGAACCCTTGCATCCTACATCTTCAGCTGCTACACTTGGATCTGTGTCTTTGACCCAGAATCATCTGTGTAAAACCATTGTTCAAAGGAAAATAGTCTGCACAGAGGAGCCAGGGCTGAGACTGGCTGGTGTTCACTATCCCATAATCTGCATTTTTGCCTTAATTCAACCAGATTCTCCTTGAGAGCCACTGTAGATCTAGGCTCTGTACAATTACTAAATCGAACAGACATTTGCTGAAATTAGGAAATGTTTCCATGTAGAAACCATCAGAGAACTACAAACAGACTCAACCTGCAAACCAACCTTGAATTGTATGTGTTCTGTGGAACAAGGAGAGAAGACACTCTGCAGAGTCACAAAGGACAGTGTTCATGAGGGAGGAGGTGAGTGGTAGGTGACTGGTCATCCACAGTATGGATTTCAGGGTGACTGTTTTACTAGGCTGCTTACCCTGGCTTCACTCTGAAGGTGAGCTATGAAGAACAATTAGCAGAACAGGAAGGATTCTTCAGAAGGCTCCAGATCAGAAAGTTTCTTCCCCTCAGTGCACCACCCCATGGGGACAATTGAACAAACAGTTGAGCCTATAGCGCAGGTTAGTTTCAAGCTACATCTCAACTTTTAGTTTTGTCAATTTGACAGGTTGGTATCTGGGAAAATAAACTTCAGTTTAGGTAATTCCACCATCAGATTACATCTAGGCAAGTCTGTACCTTGTTTTCTTGATTAATGGATGGTGTGAGGGCCCAATTCAGTGTTCATGAGCAACATCTGTGAAACTGCTGCTGGATTGTATGTGAGTACACACAGAGAAAGCCTGTTAGGTCTCCAACCTTGGAGAAATTGCTCAAGTGCCTATTTACTGACCTGGCTGACAGGTTCTCCGAGCATCCCTCAGTCCCCACTGTGTACAGGAGTTTCCTGGCTGGCATGCCCTGTCTCTTGTCTTAAACTTCTCCAACCCTGGTATCTTGCTTGTCTTTTCTCCCCTCAGCTGCCCTTCCCCCAGTTTCTCTTCCCTCTATAATCCAACAAGTTTGCTTACCTGGTCTTTTACGTTTGGTCTTTTGGCCAGTCCCTTGGTTCAGGCTACTTCTCTTGTGGAACCTCAAAGATGACAGCAAATACCAAACAGCTGTACTAACAGGAGTTTATGAAGGGCCCTCAGAGGAGTTTTTCAAATGAACTCAGGTCCACTGCAAGAGCACTAAGCACTTTTAACAACTCGGTCATCCTTCCTATTCAAGGAGAGCTACTTCCCCTGCTTTTCTTTCTGGATCCCAGGGCCTAGAACAAGGCCAGGTACTGGGCAGATTCTAAAACACTTACTAAGGAGTAAATATGACCAGATCTCCTATAAGTAGAACCTAAGGAAGAAAAGGCAGGTTGCTGTCTGATCTTGGCGTCATTAGAGTTCTGTCAGTAGCACATATCCTCCCCAGCTCCTGCCTTTCTCCTCCTCTAAGTTCTCTGGAGACATGGACTGTACGACCCTGACACAGCAGCTCTCATTCTAATTTCTATGCCTTCATCAGGCTCCTTTGAGATAAGATCACCAGGAAGCCAGGAATTACTGCAGGTGAACCGAGCAGGCCAGGGAAGAACCATGAAGTAACAGTGAGGCCATTTGAACCGCAGATCAGAAAGCAGAGCTGGACACTTCAGTAATAAACATAGGTGTTGGGTGCCCTTTGCTTCCTTGATGCTATCGATCAGATCAGCATTGGGCAGGAATCAAGGATGTTGTAAAGAGGCCAATTACAGGTGTCAGGGTAAGCAGCTTGTCCCCAGTACTCCTCCTAGGATCCCAGGTCCCAGAGCTGGGCCTTAGTCAGGAAAGCAGGGCCCTGGAGATTCCTCTGCCAGGAGTTTATCTTTCCATGACCCAACCACAATGCTCTCCATCACTACCCTTGGGAATTCTTAGAAAAGCCAATCACTCTCATCATAGCAAAATTATTAACTGAACACAGACCGGCAGAAACTCTGTGTCACATCCAAGCAGGATGAAGGCCTTTGTTCCTGAAGCTCTTCTCCTGCTGCTCCTGGCCAACCTGACCCTGACCTGGCATCCAAAGGGTGAGTGTGGGTGTCAGGAGGGAAAGGACCTCACCTGGGAGAGAAAGGACCCCACCCCTGGGCTGGATAGGACAGGATAGTCTGTCTCTTCCCTAGCCCAGCCAGGACCTTCTGGTCTCTTATTTATTTTATATCTTGTTTTCTGTCCCCTGGTTCCTGGTTGCTGGGAAGAATGTGGGGAGCAGCTTAGGAAACTAGGTATGAAGTCTAGATCTGAAGTCCCACTGCATCTAGGTTCACACTCCCTGCACTTTCTCAAAACTGTCCTTACCGGGCCTGACATCTTGGAGCCCCAATTCATCTGTGATGTCTACTTGGACGACATTCATGTTGAGAGATTCAATAGCAGAGCAGAGACTCCAAGACTAGAACAGTGTGCCCCATGGGTGGGTCAGCAGAAGCCAGAGTATTGGGAGCTGGAGACACAGGTCATCCTAAGACTAATGGACCTCTGCAAGGAAGTACTGAAGAAAGTGATCCTTATCCTCAATCAAAGTGAAACTGGTGAGTAAATTCAAATTAGAAATCCCCAATTCAAGGTCCCAAATTGTTTGATCCACTTCCCATATGCAAGATTTCCCCCAGTAAATGTGACCTATGTAGACAAAGCAACAGAGAGCCTGGGAACTTTCTGTACAATTTTAGCTCAAATGTGACCATTTATAAAAGTCAAGTGGGAGGGACTGAGCCAAAAAGGGCCCCTAGGGACCTGGCCCATTGAGGGTGACTGAGACTTGGGTCTTGGACAGGACATCACAGTATCCAGATTCATACTACCTGTGATGCCGTGGTACATGGAAAAAACATCAGTTCTGGATCTGTTACGTCATTCTTCAATGATCAAGATTTTATTGTCCTGACTTCAAAGCAGACTTGGTTGACACTAAGCAAGGCAGCTGAGATCCTGAAGCAAGAGCTGAGGGGATCAGATTTTGCAGAAACTGTGAAGACTTTCCTGAACGGTGAATGTGTACAGTTGCTCTTCACTCATCTAAACTATGGGAAGGAGATTTTTCTGAAAACAGGTAAGAAAAGAAACTATTACACCTTTGCTGAAACTGGAGCTCCTGTTCCCTGAGAATTTTTCCTCAGCAGGGAGAAGCTGGAATACTAACTCAGGCTTGCATCAAATGGGGAAGAGTGCCATGTATTTCCAAGTTCAGTAAGAGAGAGGGACTCTCGTAGGGCTAAGTCTATTCTCAGGACAGTTCGGTCTGTCAGTTATGCAGCAGTCCCTTCCATTTGCCTTGTAAACCATGATCTCTGTGATGTCTGTTTATGCTCCATGTGCTTTGGAGATCTGAGCCTAGTGTTGCTGAGTCTCAGTCTCCATCCAGTCAGAAACAGAAGTCTATATTTATAGAGGGAGAGCCAGAGTCTCCTGCTCTGGTTCATGCTGATTCTGAAACTTTCCAGGGTATAGATAACCCCATCCTTACCCTGAGATCAGGCTGATGTATGGGGTTTGCATGTCCTCTTCTAGTCATCGTCATATCCATTCAAAAAAGGTTACATGAGCATTGATAGATCTTCAGGAAGAATGTGTAAGGCCTGAATTTTCCCATTTGCTCCCTCCAGACACCCCAAAAACATATGTCACCCACAAGGTCAGAGCTGATGGGGATGTCACTCTAAGGTGCTGGGCCATGAATTTCTACCCTGCTGAGATCAGTCTGACCTGGCAGAGGGATGGTAGCAACCAGACTCTGGACGTAGAGGTGATGGACACCAGGCCTGCAGGAGATGGAACCTTCCAGAAGTGGTCAGCTGTGGTGGTGCCTTCTGGGGAGGGATCGAGATACACATGTTACGTAAATCATGAGGGGCTGCCTGAGCCCATCACCCTGAGATGGGGTAAGGAATGGTGTGAGCACAGAGTCTATCACATGAGTGGGAGTCCTATGGGAGAACTGGAACAGGGTCATGACTGATAGCTGAGGGTCAGAGGCCTCATTGTTCCTTCCATTTTTCTGTCAGAGCCTCCTCAGCCCTCTGTCCCCATCATGGCAATTGTTACTTCCCTGGTCCTTGGAGCTGTGCTTACGGGAGCTGTGGTGACTTTTCTGATATGGAAGAGGAGGACTATGGGTAAGGAAAGGGCAGGGTCTGAGTCCATGCCTCTGTGAGAATGTAAATCCCAGCTGAGATATTCCCTACTCTGAGAGCAGTTTCATTCACATAGTGTTTTATTCAGTCTTGGGCTGATGCACTGACATTAATTCACTGTGAGGAATAAAGAAAATAATGAAAAGATTCATCACTGCAATGACCTGATCCTCACCTTTCAGAGATCAAATGGAAAGGTCCCTACTTAGAACAGTTACCCAGGAGTCCAGTTAATTCTCTTTGTGCACCATTACTATCATGTTTTCTCATCTTTCTCTGGATCTGCAGTCACAGTCCTGGAAACTTTCCTTAGATGAGGACCAGAAGATTCCTCTGGTTCTTATAGATTCTGATGCTTCCGTGAGCTCTCATGCTGCATGAGTTCTAATTGATCTTATAATAAAAACCTGGAGACAGATATCAATCAGAGCCAATCCTAAAAGATCAGAGAGATATAGGAACACGTTGTTGGTTTCATGTATGGGAAGAGACACACACACACACTACCAGAAGCCACACAAGAGTTTATTCCAGAGAGTACCAGGAGAAGGTGAGGGGGAGGAAGAGAAAGAGAAAGGGGGAGGCACTGTCACATGGCATTTCATTTTAAGAGAAAGGGTGGTCAAGGATCCAGGTAGCCACGCCTAGGGGCATGCCTGCTGTATGTGGCCCCATGTTGGCTTTACCATGTGGCCTGCTACATGCCAGGAATTCTTATTTCACCCAGTGCCATGATGGGTTTATCACAAGGTATGCCAGGAATACTTATACAAGTCACAGCCATTTCTCACCACTCTGAATCTTCAGGCAGAAAAGGGTAGATCTTGTCTCTAGGAATCCTCAGATTAAATATATAAGGAAAGGGAAACATGACCTAACCCCCCCTCAAAAAAAAGAGGCAAAGGGCCAAAAATGGAAGGGTACAACTCAGTCTACTCCTGCCTTATATTCCTTTCTCTGACCAGCCTGACTGAGCACTTCCTGTCGTAAACTACCTGGTTCAGAGCTTAAAGGAGTGTGTGCTTCCCAGGCACTGGGAGAAGAGGCATGGAGTCCCAAGTGCCAGGATTGAAGGTGTGTGCCACCATCTCCTGGCTCTGTTTCTCTTTTTGACTGCATTAATCTCATGCAGTTCATTGTAGTCTTGAATTTACAGATCCTGACAGATCTCTGCCTCTGCCTCCCAAGTGCTAGGATTAAAATGTGCCACCATTGCCCAACATTTATGGCTAACTATGTGGCTGCCTCTGTCCTCTGATCTTTAGGCATTCTTTTTGAATACACAGAAGATCACCAAATTAATAAAAAGCTGATTGACCAGTAGCCAAACAGGAAGTATAGGTGGGGCAACAAGACTAGGAGAATTCTGGGAGGAGGAGAGGCACAGCACAGTCACCAGACAGACAGAGAGGAAGCTGGAGGAGAATGCTGAGCTGAGAAAAGGTACCCAGCCACATGGCTAAACACAGATAAGAATTATGGGGATTATTTAACTGTAAGAGCTAGTTAGTAATAAGCTTGAGCTATTGGCTGAGCTTTTATAAATAATATTAAGCACCCGAATCAATGATTTGAGAAGTGGCTGCCAGGTATTTGAGAGTTTCTGGCATAACAGAAACTTCCTACTACACTCTAATAAAAGGGATTATTCCCAAGGTAAATGGTGAGACACCTATGTTCAGGCTTGTCAGTCATTATAGTGGGGGCTCATCCCTGAGACAGGACCCCATGAAGGTTCTCAGCCTGACTGACCTCCTCATTTCCTCCATCACCAATGGTTTGATCTAGTTTTGTATCACTTTGCACTGGGAGGTAAAGTTTCTACACTGTCCAACCTTCCGTTATAGCTTTAATAAGTGACACCCAAAGGACCTGGTGTGGGACCAGGAGAAGGCAGAAGATAAAACCCTGGGGTATGTGAACTATTGTGATTGGGAGAGTTTGAGTGTGTGATTAGCTGTTCAGAATGTTGCCATTAAGACCATGATCTGATTTTTTTTTTCTCGTTCTGTTTTACAGAATAAGACAGCTGGACAGGATCTAACAGAATTTACACTGTTTTCTACTTTTCCCACTGTGGTCTCAAGAACTGATGACTTCTCTTCCTGCAATGACTGTGACTATGTGTCTGTCTCCTGTGAGCACAGTGTAAACAGGTGATGAGTGCTGTGTTGCCCTGAGAAGCAGTGAGTCCATTCAGACACTAATTGTCATCCCTCATCAGTTATTATTGCTTTTCCTACAGAGGCTGGGCTGGCAAACCTCCATCCATGACTCAAATTTAGAATTCACTGAGCTACAACTTAATGTATCTTTCTTTAAATTAAGCATTTTTATGGCTGTGTGACTTCTTTGAGAGTGAATATTTGATTAGTGTACTAAAGACGATTAAAACTTGATGAAGAAAATAAAGTCAGAACCTGATGGAATCCTGTGTGCTGTGCTAACTCCATTGCCTCTCATGAGAGTTGAAGGCTGTGTGGAGACAGGTGAGGCCTGTGTGTGCACAGCTGTTGCTCCTTCCACACTGGGCTGTAACACGGTCCCTTCCCACCTGTGTTATCCTGCTACCTCCTAATCATTGTTCTTTCAATAAACCTGTTCAGCAGTAGTTGCGTGATAACTCTCTTGTACATCGTAAAGATTTGTTGTTCTTATTGGTTTAATAAAATACGTATAGGTCAGTAGCCAGGCAGGAATTATAGGTAGAGTGATCAGACTAGGAGAATTCTGGTTAGAGGAAATGTAGAGCAGTAAATGTTAGCCAGGCAAAAAGTAAGCAAGAAGAGAAAGCTGCCATGACAAAAGGTACTAAGCCATGTGGCTAAACATAGATAAATATATGGGTTAATTTAAGCATAAGAGCTAGATAGTAATAAGCCTGAACTCCTGGACCAGCTTTTACTATAGTATTAAAGCCTCCAAGTCTATTATTTTATATGCAGCTGAGGAACCCAGGCAGGACTGAGAAAAGCCAGGCAAGAAGGAAAAACTTCCAACTACAACCAGCACATGTGATCAAAAGATCTCAGGTGTTTATGGGGTCTGTACATTGTCTGTATAGTTCTTTCATGTTGGCAGTCAGCCTGCTCAGGCTTGAGTCTGATTGATATTCCATCGGGAGATATTGAGATTTCTGGTTCTACGGGAGTCACATTTGTTCTCAGTTCTGTGTCTGAATCTAGTGTCATTGTTTGCTGTTGTTGACATTCACTGACACAAGTCGGGAGTCTTTTTGTCATTGTACAACCATAAGTTCTGTAGTCTCACAAAATCTGTTAGAATAAAAGCCTGGTTTCTGACAGATTAGTGGCTATAATGTTTCAGTAATAATCAGCAGGACACATTCTACCAACCCAATTTTTTGCAAGTTCAAAATCAACCTAGGATACATACTGAGACTCTAAAGGAAGTCATTCAATCTAATTAATTAATTAAAAAGTAAATAATATAAAAGGTGGACAAACCTGTTCTCTACTTACACCATTCTACAGAAATTTCAACTAAGTATGTAAATTTCAGGCAGGAAGTAGGTTAATGTAAGTTATCATATATAATAGATTATGCAATATAATAATTATGTAATACATGATGATAAACTGCTTAAATCCATAGAGAATTTCACAGTAATCACTTAAGCATAGGAATAAGATTTCAGGGCATCGAACTACTTTCAATGAAGCTGGAAACTTTTCCAAATGAAATAAAGAAATCCTGTGTTACTACTTGGGTACAGGAAGGGTCCCAGAAGAGACAGTAAGAGGAATGGTGCAGAAGAAACGCATGATATTCTCGATAGAATTAATGTCACTGACAGTATAGACCCTGCGTGGAATGACTGAGGGCCAGACATTCTGCTCCAGTTCCCACAGAACAGTTACAGGACAGGCTGCATTTGGAAACTAAAGCACAAGTAAGTGTAGTTGTTAAGTTTCTGTCCCTTCAATACTCAGCAGTAGATGTTTGGTTGTAATGACTGACTACTAACTTGCATTTCTTTATATCCTAATTAGTTGGTAATAATGACTTTCCTGAGCTAGAAATTTGCATTACATTGTTAAATGAGCTGCTTAGGTACTTTGAACAAGAGTAAAAATATATTTACAATAGTAAAATGAATCTTAACTTTGTATCAATATATAATTTGTATGTAATATACAAAAATACAATCCAATGTAAATTATTTAAAACTAGTAGTTGCTTCTTAAAAGTAGATTCAATCATATACCCTTATATTCTATCATCTTCATAATCCCTTTTTTTTTCAGAGTTGATTCAATAATCTACCCTTTTATCTGATTATATCTGTATCCCATTTTTTCTTTCTTTTTATTTTTTTCTTTCAAACAAGGACCCTAAATTTAATCTTCTTCATAACCATTACCAATAACAATTTGTAACCAATCACCCTAAATATTGACAATTATTTATATAACCTATTGATCTAACCCACCTCTTGGAAATGTGGGCATCATGTTCTTAACTTTACTTCCTGCTTTCTCAAGGTTATGGCATCTTTAGGGCATCCTGAAAAAAAATTTTGGTTAATTGTTCTCTCTACGACTGCTTGCCCTGTAGGATTGTGTTGTATACTTGTAATATGCTTTATATTATAAGAAGCAAAAGACTGTTTCATTTTACTAGATACATATGCTGGAGCATTGCCAGTCCTAATTTGTACAGATATCCTATAATGGTCATAACTTCTAGCAAATATGTGATTACAGAATCATCCTTTTCCAAACTCAAAGCAGTTGTCCATTGAAATCCTGAAAACAAAATTGAAATCTATTTTATGGTATACATATTTAACTTTTGAAATTCTGTAAAATGAAATACATCCATCTGCCAAATTTCATTTCTATATATACCTTTAGAATTACTTCCTTCCAGTAATGGAGTTTGATTATAAAAGAAACAGATAGGATATCTTTTTATAATTTCTGTTAAAAGAAATAATCAGAAATAGAAATTATCCTTTACATATAACACACATCTGATCTCATACAGATCTGCCCACAGCACAAGGTAATGATGAAATTGATCAATTATTAATAAAAAAATGTGCTAGAGGCCTCAGGGTCTCGTTTTTTTAAAAAAAAAAATCACCTCAATTGCAAAGGTTTTAAAACGAATTTCTCCATTATCTGGCACAAGAACGCAGACATGTTTAGAGCCTCCTGCGGTATCAGAGAACATGGCTTTACAGTCAGATGTCAGATTGAGGTTGATGTCAGAACCACCAGTTTTTGCTCCACATTTGTACAGGGAGTTAGATCTTTTCTAATACTGTGCGTAAAGACCTTCAGGGTCTCTGGTCTTTAACAACAGTAAGAGATATTTCTGTTGTTGTCCTACAAGACAGCTATTCAAATTGGTAATTGCTGACTTATTTCCCCCATCCTCAGAAGACTCAGAAGGATGTTATTTGCAAGAGTAGCACAAGGATCAGGCAATTCGTCCCCAGATACTGCTCCCAGAGCACCAGGTCTCAGAGCTAAGTATGAGGTCAGAAAGCAGGACTCTAAGAGTTACAACTCCCAAGAGTTCATTTTTCCATCACCCACAGGTATCTGGAAGGCAAGCAGTCTCCCCGATGTCAGGCCTATGAATGAAAGGGAGCTGTCCATCTCTGCTCTTCACTGAAGCTGAGGACCAGCCTTCCCGATGTCAGGCCTATGAATGAAAGGGAGCTGTCCATCTCTGCTCTTCACTGAAGCTGAGGACCAGCCTTCCCGATGTCAGGCCTATGAATGAAAGGGAGCTGTCCATCTCCGCTCTTCACTGAAGCTGAGGACCACTGTGCTGTTTTGCTGTTTGCCCTCCTCTGACTATCTAACTTCCTTACTCTGCTCACCAAGACAATTGCAAAACACAAAGTGTAACTTTTTGGGTTTCTGGTCTGGTCTGCTTTGAGCAATTGAATCCCCAAAATCCACTCCCAGTGACACACTTGCTCCAACAATGCCAAACCTGCTTCATCAAAGCCACACCTTCTAATTCTTCTCAATCAGTGCCACTCCCTGGTAACTAAGTATTCAAAGCAATGAGCCTGTGGAGGCATTTTCAAACAAACCACCACTGCTTTTGTATCCAAGCAAGAAAAAATGATGAAGTGTGCTTTTGAGCACCTAATGTGGTCTCTATAGATGTGGGAACTTGAGCAGAATTTATGCGTGTCACACAATGCATAAATGGTCTATATGTTAGTGATGTTACTTTTTCTGATTGTACTATTAATCCTAGTGACACCATTCTTGATATTCTGCCTTCTTTGTCTCTTTCTGCCAATCAGTGATGACAGAGGATTCATTGATTTCTCTCTGAAGTGTTTGCAATTCATTGAACTTGATTGGATGCTTTGCTGTCAATGCTTCCACATTAAGAACCACTATGATATCCCCTGAGGATCATCCCTTCCTCCTCAGAAACTGCTGGATTCCTTTATTCCACATTACTTTCATTACATTCATATAATTTGCCTGAAATACAGTTACTTAAATGAGATTCCTTCAGGATTGTATTATCATAATAGAGCTATGTCCATCCCTTATGCTATTCAATTTTTAAATTTTTAATTAGTTAATTAATTGATTTTAATAACTTTGGGAATAGGTTCCTTGTATACAGCCCAGTTTATCTTGAATTTGCAAGAATCCTCTTGAGGACACCACCACTGTGGTGAGACTGTGGACATGTTATAACTCAATTTCATTCAGTGAAAACTAAAGTTCAACCAGGGAAGAATGTTTCCCAGCCCAGCCCTGCTCCTACTGGAGCAGGAGAGATGACTGGGGTAGACACATGCCAGTGTGGAACGGAGACAGTTGATGTTCAGGGCTGGGCTGAACTCATCATCTCCTTATATTTTTCTCACAGGAAACAAACACAGTCACAGTCATATCCAGAAAGGGAAAGTACCCGCTCTGAAAACCACAAAAGGCAAAGAAGACACCAGAAGTAATATTGTATATGTATATCTTGGGGTCACATAATGAAGTTACCTTGTCCTGTAGAAGAAACCATAAAGACAAAATTAATTTTGAGAGCCTAAGGATGGTGACATGATAAACAGCATTCACACTTTCACTCAAATTGTTCTAATCTCAAGAGTCCCCATGAACCGTGGTTTCATGCACTTATTCTCACCTTGTACCAAGCAGGGCCCACGGAATATAACTTTTTTAAAAGATTTATTATTTATTATGTACGCAGAATACTAAAGAGGGCACCAGATTTTATCATAGATGGTTGTGAGCCACCATGTGGATGCTGGGAATCGAACTCAGGACCTCTGGGAGAGCTGTCAGTGCTCTTTACCTCTGAGCCAGCTCTCCACCCTG
This sequence comes from Sigmodon hispidus, assembly GCA_004025045.1. Classification (NCBI taxonomy): domain Eukaryota; kingdom Metazoa; phylum Chordata; class Mammalia; order Rodentia; family Cricetidae; genus Sigmodon; species Sigmodon hispidus. The sequence continues at coordinate 93,376 of PVIH01005005.1, read as the reverse complement.
GAGTATAACTTTTTAATGCTAACCAGAAGAACAAACATTGTAGGTACTAACCATACCATGAGAAAGAAATACAAGACCAGGACAAACCTACTAAATTTTGAATTTAACAAGGAGTTAAGGGTTGGCTGACACCCTCAATGGGCTCCTGTCTGCACTAACAATAGTGTTTCAGGAAAGAGTCCCTCTATATACACAGGCAAACATGAACAAGGATACCTCATTTTTGACTCCTGGGATTCAACCCTTTTATTAGAAGTCATATAGGAGGCAGGGTCAGAGAGATCTAGAGAAATTTCCTGATCCTTATCTCAGGGAAGTTTCCAGAACTGTGTCTGCAGATCCAGAGAAAGACGAGGGAACGTGAAGGAAGATGGTGCATGTAGAGGACTAACTGGACTCCTGGACACCTGTTCTAAGTAGGAACCTCTCCATCTGACCTGGGAGAGCTGAGGATCAGGTCTCTGCCACCTCCATCATTGCAGTGATGAATCTGTTCATTTTCTGCATCCTTCACAATAGAGTTAATGTCAGCACATAAGCACAAGACTGAATAAGTAACTCAGTAGTGCACAGTCTCAGCTTTGGCTTGATACTGCCACAGAGATATGAACTCAGACCACACCACTTGCTCATAGTCATTCCTCCTCTTCCATATCAGAAAAGTCACTGCAGATCCCATAAGCACAGCTCCATGATACAACAGTAGCCATTATCATGATGGGGACACAGGTCTGAGGAGGCTCTGACCTCCAGCTGTCAGTCATTACCCTGCTCCAGTTCTCCCAAGGACTCCCAGTCTCGATGTGCTCACTCCCAGTCCTTACTCCATCTGTGTGATGGGCTCAGGGGGCCCCTCATAATCCACATGACATGATTATCTCTTCTGCTTCCCAGAAGGCTCCACCACAGTGGAAGATTCCATCCCTTGGAGGCCTTGTCTGTACTGACTTCATATCCAGAGATCTTCCACCATTTATGAAAGACTGAGTTAGTATTCCAGCTTCTGTCTGTTGAGGAAGAATCCTCAGGGAACAAGAGCTCCAGACTCAGAGACGATGGCTCAGTATTTGTCCTTACCTCTTCTTAGAAGGTCTCTTTCCTGTAGTCCAGCTGTGTGAGGAGTGACTCCATGCATTCATTCTCCATGTTAGAATTCATTATTTGTGCCAAATCCGCCTCCTTCCACTCCCTGAACATCTCAGCTGCCTTGAAATCTAAGATCCAAGTGCTCAGGTCCTCCCTCATTCAGTGTGATGTATTTGTGGCCATTGAAGGTTAATTGAAATTGCCCATAACCGAAGTACCCTCCAGACAGCAATGAGGATCTTAAATGTCTGATCTCCTGGAAAACTTTCTCACTCTCAGCCACTTTCTCAGGTCCAGGTCCCTTACTGGGGTTTTCCAGGGCTTCAGTATCTCCCATGCATCCTTTCCAGAAGGCCAGAGTTGGAATAAAACTGCACAGAAAACCAGGTCAGTGTTCCATGCCTCTCTCAAGACTAGTCACCTTGGGTAACAATTTTGGGGGATAAATTCCAGACATGGTAAACCAGAAAAACCCCATTGGGAGATGGAAGTTTGAGGCGTCTGATTCAGAGTGGACCAACTGCATTATGGCTGTAGATGTGGAGCTTTTTCTTCAGTACTTTATTGTAGAACAGTAATAGTCTCCTGATGCCCTGTGACCGCCTCTTAAAATTCTGGCTTCTGCTGATCCTCCATCATACACAGTTCTCCATCCTCAGAGCCTCTGCTTTGCTGTTGAATCTCTCAACATAAATGTCATCCAAGTAGACAGCACAGATGAACTGGGACTGCAGGGGAGCGGCCAGGTGAGGAGAGTTTGCAAATAGTGCACCAAGTGTGAGCCTAGATGCAGTGGGTCTCTAGTTCTGCCTCCCACTTGGTGCCCTATGATGGTCCCCACATTCCTCCCAGGAAAGCAGGAAACTGAAGACAGGGACAAATTAGAAAACAAGTAAGTTTCTGGGCTATGAGAGAAACAGTCTTCCTCTCTGCCACCCAGGGGTGAAAACCTTTCTCTCCCAGGTGAGGTCCTTTCCCTCCCGACACCCACACTCACCCTCTGGGTGCCTGGTCAGGGCCAGGTTGGCCTGGAGCAGCAGAAGGAGAACCTTGGGAGCAAAGGTTTTTATCCTGCTTGAAGAGTAAACACTAAGTCTCTGCTAGTCTGTGCTCAGTTTATGATCCTGATATGGAAAAGATTGGTTGACTTCTCTAAGAATTCCCAATGGTAGTGATGGTGCTAGGGTTGTGTTCTTTCAGCCATGTTCTCTGTCCACACACAATGACCATGGAGGTCTGATTACAGTGTTGCCAGGGACTCATGGCTCCTGTGCTATGAATTCAGAATGACAAGGAACCTTTTCTACAGGGAGGTCCGGGGTCTCCTGCTCAGTGATGGCTCATACTCATTCATACATCCAGTGCTAGAGGGTGTCACTTCTTTAACAGATGGCTGAACATCCTAAGCACTTTCCCTCTTCTTAAAAAAAATTTATTTATTATGTGTACAGTGTACAGAAGAGGGAAAATGTCATCATAGATGGTTGGGAGCCACCATGTAGTTGCTGGGAATTGAACTCAGGACCTCTGGAAGAGCAGTCAGTACTCTTAACCTCTGAGCCATCTCTCCAACCCCAGCACTTTCCCTCTTAGTAGAAAGAAAAATATGACCAGGTCAAAACCTCCTGAAGGTAAAACTACATGAGAAGGTGTGCACTGGATGGGATTCTCCATGGGCTCCTTCTATACTACCTCAAGTATGTCTGTCAAGGATGAGCTGCCATTATACTTACTGGCAAGCCTGAGCATAAATGTCTTACCTTTGAATCCTGGGAATAAACTCTGTTAATAGAGGTCATGGAGGTCATTGTATCTGCAAGGGTAGTACCCTCCAGGCAGCACATCAGAGCCATAGTTTCCCTGCCCCACATAATGTAGGTCCGCCCCGACACACATGGCCTTTCTATCTAGCCAGATTTAGAATTAAACTCAGCCTGTGCTCCTTGGCCTTCTGGATTTTAGAGACCCTGTTGGTTGTATTTCCTGTAGTAAATTATCAGATGTGGTGACCAAGGGTGATACAACGGTGACCTCAAATGTTCGGATTTCTGAGGAGGTTTGCTCACCAGTTTCACTCTGAACATAGATACAGAGCTCTTTCTTTAGTTCTGCTGAGAACTGCTTTCTGAGTCTCAGGACTCTGTGTCTGCCTCTATAAACACTATGGCTCCTATTGCTACATCCATGACAAGTAAGGACCCAAGCTTGGAGTCTGGTCTGTTGATGAATCCCAGGAACTGTATGTTGTTCACATAGCCAGCAAAATATACTGGAAGTCCATGAAGCTTGGCCAGGTCAGGAGTGTATGGAAATAGAGCAAGGAGTTTGAGCCTAGGGGCAGCCCTAGGTAAAATTTTAACCCTCCTCCTAAGAACCCATGTGGATGTGGGGGCAGGAAAAGTGTGGGATGGGAGGGGAGAAGGAAGCAGGGCTCAGAATGCAGACTAGAGGGAAGCACAAGGTTATGTCGTGGCTAGACAGAAGACAAGTCTTCCCTTGGGCTGTCCCTGCAGGGACATATTCCTTTAGCTCTTCCAAGTGGGTCCTTTCTCTCCACACACCCAATCTTGACCTCTGGAGACTGGGTCAGAACTACTGCAGCCAAGAACAGTAGGAGGTAAGCCTGGATCTCAAGGTTCTTCATCCTGCTTGATGGGTGAGAACAGTCTCTACTAGTCTGTGTTTACTATTTAATCTTAATATTGAGGAGGCTAATTGGTTCCTCTGAAAATTCCCAGTGGTAGTGACAGAGACACATTGGGTTGAGTAATGGTAAAGATGAACTCCTGGAAGAGAAATCTCTAGGGCCCTGCTTCTCCAGCTGAAATGCAGCTCTGGTACCTGGGATCCTAGGGGCAGAGTCTGAAGACAAATTGCTTACTCTGAACCTTGTGCCCCCAGTTTTAGTCACAAAATTCTTCTGAATATAGACCAGAGGCCAATGAGTCTGCAATTCTCAAACACTAGGATGTCAGGATGCCTACACAATCTTAGAAATTGATCTACCCTCAAAGGTACTCATCAATATGGGCATTATACTAATGCATTAGGAAATGTGAGATATGCAACATTTGCTTCATTGAACATATTAATAATAACATGCATGTGTGCATGAAAAAGAACATTTACCAAAAATAACAACTATTCCCAAAAAATAATGATATGGTGAAAATAATAGATGTTTATATTTCTGCCCATCCTTATCATCATCTTTCTAGATGATCCCATAGATTCTGATTCTCTTTTTTAACTTTTTAGTTTTATGTGCAATGTAGGAAATGCAGCTTCACAAAATGTACAGATTTATTTTTATTTTGTTTATGTGTATATTTACCTATCTGTGTATATGTGTATATTGGAGGACAGTTGTCTGTGGGAGCCAGAAGAGGGTGTTGGAAACTCAGGAGTTAGATGCACAGGAGGTTGTGAGTTCCCACACTTTTAGAACTCCAATCTAGTCCTCTACACAGTTTAGGCATATCTTCAGCCACAGGGAGAGTTAATATCTTATTAATATCTTTAGATCATTTCATTCTTTTTTTCCAGGCTGGCCAGGAGCTCACAGACAAGCCTCTGCCTCCTAAGTACTGAGGTTAAAGGCAGGAGCACCACACGGGCTCACTGGAGAATTTTACCTTTGATATTTCCCTAGGCTGGCACAGGTGATACCTACATTCAAAGACTTGAACATCATTGAATCTTCCAGTTTGCTGCATTTATGTCCAAAGGAGAGTCTTTTGCATTGACTATATGTTGTGTTAAAGAGAATGTTACTTTTATAAAATAGAATATTGTTAATGAACTTTAGAAATCTTTTAATGTTCATATATTTAAGTAAATATCATCAAATCTCACCTGTTAATATTATGACAAATTTCACCAGAGAAACTTGTAAGCATTCAGAAACAGTTAAGGTTATGATGAAGGATTCAAGTGCTCACAAACTGGTAATGTTCTTCTGAGAGAGCAGAGATTATTATTGCTGTCATGGGATGAAGAAAGACTGGGAGAAGAAATAATTGATTTGTATTTTATATTACAATAGAAAAGTGAAGATTTTCTGGTATATTGAAAAAACTACAAGGTGGTCAGAAAAAAAAGTGTGTGGGGGGGAGTTCTATCCACTGAGAGAGAGAGTCCAGTTAGGGACTTTCTTCTTGTGAGTTTCCTGGCATGCCATTATCTCTGTGTAGATTAGGGGAGTTCAGATTGGCAGACAAACATATCTGGAAGGCTAATAATATAAGCATGAGAACACAAGGTGCTCTGATCCCATGCATGATGCTGACTCTGTGTCTTACATAATGACCTAGGTAACACTCCATCCTGCCTCTGTGTGTTATTCTGAAGCAGGATCCTTAAGTACACTCAATGATGAGATGTGAAAAACTTTCTTCCTGTGCTGCTTCCTATTTTCTTTCTCCATCCATTGCCCCAGTGATCACATCCTGGGAATCACCACCTCCATGTGGAATCCCACAAAGTACATGTGGTCCATTTAGCTAAAGGTAATGAACTCGAGCTCTGGAAGTCCAGGTTTGGACAAGAGGAGGCAGAAAACAACTGAGATTGTGAGCCCAAGGGTGGCAAGTGATGATACCCAGACCCTCTCCAGGTCGGACACACAGTGAGTGTACAGAAAAGGAGAGCTCACTGCAGGAACCTGCCCAGCTGGGGTATCAGGAGAGTCTTGTTGGAAAACAGCAGAGAAACTGCTTTCCTTTCAGTCTTCCTCAGCTCTGTAAAAAACTTTACCCTCTAAACCCAGAATTCACCCTCTGGAGTCTGGTGTCACATTTTATGTGGAAGTTGGAAGAGAAGAGATGTTCTAAGTGTAGTACAAGGGTCTGCAGGTTGGACAAGTCCTTCAGTGCCTCGTGAGACTGAGAGGAGTCTAAATTGTCTGATGAACAGTCTGGGGATTTATCATGACCCTCTGCCATACAATTTCCAGTGACTCCATCTATGCGTTGTAAGGAAGGGTAGTCCTGGATGATCACAGTTTAGTCCTAGTTCGAGGCTCTGGTTTCAGGACATGAGAAAACTTAGGGGATCATGCACATCATCCCAGAACTTGGATAACAAAGGCATCAGAATCAGGAGTGAGTTCAAGACCATGCTAAGCACTATCAGACTCTTGACCCAAAACAACAATAACAGTTCACAGTGTTACTGTATTAAGTGTCATTGTTAAATTGCTGCAGCTTTTGTAGACATAGATAAGTACATACTTCAAAACTTCTAAGATTTGGACAAACCAAGGCATACATGTAATCCCAGCACATGAGAAAGAAGGCAGGGGAAGCAGGTGGTCAAAATGAAGAGATAAAAAAGAGAGGGAGATATACAGGCAACATTTGACAGAATCTTTAAGAAATAAACTAGAAACATTGGGAAACAGCCATCAAACATTGAGCTCAGGGATGGAGATATCCCAAGCCTTGCCTCTACTGAACAGTAAAGATGACTGGGAAGAAGCCACAGATATGACATTTGTTGTATGGCAGGGCTAGGCTCAGCTCATCACTTTTTCTGCTGTGCATATTGGAGACACATACATGGTACAGTCAGTTGCAGCCAAGAGAGAAGGACCCTGGAAGAGACACCATAGAAGACCATATCTATCGTTTGAAATCTGTATAAGGAAAGGTTATTCATTTTTGTGTATTGATTCTGTACCTTTCTACTTTACTGGAAGTATTTATCAGCTCTAGAAGTTTTCTGGGGAAGTCTTTAGTGCCTTTTATATATAAAATCAAATCATATTGTCTGCAAATAAGACTGAAAATTTTGGCTTCTTCTCCTCCTATTTGTATCGTCCTGATCTCTGTCAGTTGCTTTATTCTGTTCCTCTTATTCTCTCTCCAAGTTCTATCGTGAGCAGGAATGGAGGTATAAATGGCTGTGTCTTGTTACTGACTTGAATGGAAATACTTTGGATTTCTCTTCATTTAGAGAGAGAATCCCTAGTCTTTTTGTGGATTGCCTATATTATGTTGAGGTCCATCTCTCATAAACTTTGCAGGACTTTTATCATGAAAGGATGTTAGACATTTAACATATCTAAAAGAATGATCATGTTTATGTGGTGGATTATAATGTTTGACTGACCTATGTTGAACCAACCCTGAATTTCTGGAATGAAGCTAACTTGATCATGGTGGATAGTATTTTTGATGGACCTCAAGTTCCAGTAGAGCCAGACAGGGCCATCTCCATCACTGAACTTCAGTTTTTATTTACCAACAACTTCCTTTTTTCTTCTTAACATTTTACCACCACCACCCACCCACCCCTCCGTGGTAAGTGACTATAGATGACTATAGATTATTAAAACGTGTTAGAGAAATTATATACTCAGAACCTTATAGAACTTGTAATTACAGTGGTAAGTCCATTGTCTTTGGGGAAATGAAGAGTCAGTGTGGACCCAAGTGTGGCTTCAATGTGATAAGGACAGCTCTCTATGGAGGTATAAACTGAACAGTCTCACCTACTTGCTGGTTACAGTCATGATGCCTTTGTTCCTTCCTGGTCTCTCAGATATCTGTCACATCCTTGGTCAATCCTTTACAACTTCAAGTCACATAAGACAGTTGTCCCAGCACTGGGCTGACTCTCATGGGCCTGGTCACAGATGTTATTCATACCTCTGCCAGCTTTTAGGGAGTCTTATTGTTCATACTGACTTGAACCCTGCAAGGACATTCCTACTGTCTAATTGGATCCTGTATCTATGTTCTCTGCAGACTCTGGGTCTGACCTGATTTTCACCACATTGAATTCTGCATGATCTTATTCTAATACCTGCCCTACTCTGTAAAAGAGTCTGCTGCCAAATTTCAACATACATTCTCATGGAATGTGCTCTGAAGTTTTTGAGAGTGTGTTTAATAGAGAAGACATTGCCTAGGAAGCTACCAGCTCAAGAGCTGTCTTTGAAAAACTCTGGTTGGGTCCTGAGCAGAGAGGATTTCCCAGCATCTTCCCAGCATCTCCCCAGCTGTGGCTGCTTGTAACTTTTGTCTGCCTTGCTCTCTGGCCCCTCCCCCATTAAAACTGATTTATCTTTACATTTTTATTTGGTGTATGGGTGTTTTGTCTACACATATGTCTGTGCACCACAGGTGTGACTGGTGCCTGAGAAGACTGTAAAAGCACTTTGAATCCCTTGTGACTAAAGATATAGAACACTGTCAGTGTTCCAAATTGGTTCTAGTTTCTCTGAATAATCAGCCACTACTGTTAAAGCTTACTCATCTCTCCAGTCCCCCATCCCCTTTAAATTCTGTTCATAACAATGGAGTATTTCTGGGATTTCTATATATTAAATATTGTTCTTTTCACAGCTTCCCACTGGAAGAGTGTGACCTCTAGACCCACCAATCACTCCTATGTTGACGCTGGATTTTTTCCATTTCTTTTTTGTAATTTTACCTGTTTACAGCTAATAAGATAGAGATGACTGGCCATCACTCAGTGCTTCTGGAAACTCTAATCCAACTTTATCCAGTTTAAACCCTGCGAGTTCTAGCAGCCTTTACCTATATGTCTTCCTCCGTACTTAGGAAAAGAGAAGTTCAGCCTCATCAGTTTTTATTTTAAGTTTCTGCAGGGAATTAACCTGGCCCACAATACTGTGTCATTTTCATCATTCCTGTCTGGGTGTGTCATGTCTGTGACAGCAGGTGGAAGAGTTTTTGCCATTGATCCACAAGGCTCATGGAGGATCCTGACAACAGGAGGAATTTCTGTGGTATTGTTACCATAGTTGTAAGAGGCAAAGCTGACAAATTCTACATGCTAAACTTGTCCAATAAAGCAACAAGTACAGTGAAAAGCAAAGAAAAGAGATTTACTGAATGTGACCACATTGGGCAAAGGCACTAAAGGGTCCAATCCCTCCCTGCTACCCACAACTTCATTTTAGATCCAGATATGAGCTTTAGATATAAATGTAGGACAGGAGGACTTTTTCTTTTTCAATCTGGTAAAATTTCCTCTTTTACTTTTATATAAGGCTAGAGATTACTGGCCATCGCTCACCTCTTCTAGTTACCATAATCCAATCTTTTCCTATTTATTCCTTGGAGATTCTAGCAAACTGTGCCCATTTGCCCAGTCTGTTCTTGACTTCTTGACCTTGAACTCTCCTTCTGCCTGTGCTTCTAAAGTGATGGAATTATAGCTGTGTTTAAAGATGGTCACCTCCTCTTACAAGTTCTGAAATATGTTTACTCATTCAGTGTGTGAACGAAACAGCAATTTCACAAGTAACATTTGCAGAAAAGAAGTATACAGTTGTTTTGTGAACTGTATTTGAGGGTCTTGTTCAATGATACAAAGCAAAGGCAGGATGGAGAGTGACCTGAGTCAGCAGGTAAGACCCAGAGTCATCCCCATACATGGGATTACAGAGACTCGAGTCTCCAGGCTCATGCTGAGATACCAGATATTTAACTCTGACAATTCAGACTTCTCCTGCCCACGTGGAGTGAATTGTATACCAGGTAAGCACACAAAAAGAAAGAATCTAACTTAACAGTACTTATCCAAAGTAGAGCCCCTTCAACCACTGCCATATGCAGCAACTGGAAATCTTCCTGCTCATCATGTAGTTTTGTTTTTTGTTTCATTTTGTTTTGTGCAACAAGTCAATGCTGTTTGTACCCAAACATAAAATATGAATCAATCATTTTGCCTCCCAGCTCTTCTTCTTTTTTTGAAAGGTTCTATATTTTATTACTGAACAAACCACTCCCCCAACTTAAACACGACCAGGACTCCAGGTTAAAGATGTTGGACTCCATCTGACAGGACTGACTGGATGTTGAACTCCATCTGGTAGGACTGACTGATGACCATGATTCAGTGTGAACTCTTGTCTTGCCATTGTGTGAATCCTTACAGACCCAGCTTTGTTCTCCTCCAGTGTCTTCTCTTGGGGTAGTATCTGATTTTGTCACCAGTTTTCATCTGGATCCACTGAGGAATAGGACGATTTTGCTTTTGTTTCTTGGCCAGGAATTGCTTGATTCTGAAATTCTTATGAGAAGACATGGCGAGAAGCTGAAATCAAGGGTACAGTGCATGATGGCGGATGAAAGGCAAAGAGGCCTCCCAGCTCTTCTTCAGCCCACTACAGTAATGATAACTACTAAGCTCTTTGGGAAACATTTTGACAACACTTGAATTCTTCACCATAAATCACATCTTAATGCTTACAATTTTGTTCTGTTAAAATTCATGCTAATATTAACAACTCAAATTTAATAATATTGATTTAAATGCATTAACACTGAAAGGAATATAAACCTGGTCAGCAATAGTCCACTTTTTAAAAGTAACATTCATTAATGCCCACTCAGTGAACAAGACTCTCCTATGGACACAGATACAGCAAATTATGAAAAAATCAATGATGTTCTATTTTCCCAGATATAGGTACCACCTATGTCAAGCTAGTGAAGTATCAAAGATAAATATCTGCAATGAGCCCAGCTAAATGGCCCACACCTTCAACTCAGCACTCAAGGGGCACAGGCCTGTGGATGTCTGTGAGTTGTTGTAGGTCAGCCTCAAAAGAAAGGAAAATGTTCTGATGACATTAACAAAAAATACCCACACTGTGCATGGAGAGATGGCTAATCTGTAAAGAAAACCAGAGTTGGAGTCCCATAAATCTGGCTGTTTACAACCTCCTGTGTATCCTACTTGAGGGTTTCTAACACCCTCTTCTAACCTCCAGAGACAATTGCACTCTCAGTGCCCACACACAAACATTCACATGAGCACAAATTCAAAATAAATCTTTCCTTTTCCCTCTCGCCCTGCGTCACGTGACCCCTCAAAATAAATCTTAAAAATACTCTTTAAGCTGTATTTTTGCATATTATAAATGAAACAGATGTTAAAAAGGAGAATCAGAATCCAAGGGATGTTTAGTGGGAAAATGAGAATAAGGAAAGGCAGGAAAAGTAGACATCTTTTTACCATATTGTTGTTCTTTGAAAAATGGTTATTACTTTTTGCAAACATTCTGCTTGTATACAATTTGTTATTAAAATCTAATTAAAGTGGGGCTGGAGAGATGGCTCAACGGTTAAGAGCACCGTCTGCTCTTCCAGAGGACCCGGGTTCGATTCCCAGCACCCACATGGCAGCTAACAACTGTCTGTAGTTCCAGTTCCAGGCAAACACCAAAGCAAACAAACAAATAAATAAAGTTTAAAAAAAAAAAAAAAGAACTACAATGCTTTAAAAAAAATCAAAATTTAAAAAAAAAATCTAATTAAAGCATTCTATCACTCTTTTGGGGCAGATTATGGTATAAACATTTATTTGCTTACAAATAAAATGTTTAAACAAATATGTCAAAAATTCTCAGTTCCTAACATAATGAATATAGATTGATTTAATGTACATAATCATGAGTACCTTAGAGGGCAAATAAATTTCTAAACTATGTAGACATCCTGACATGGACATGTTTGAGAATTGCTTAGTCAATGGCCTCTGATCTGGGAATAGAAGAATGGTGTGACCAGAACAAGCAGGACAAAGATCAGAGTAAGCAATTTGTCCCTCAACACTGCTCCCAGGATACCAGGACTCAGAGGTAGATCTGAGTTGAGGAAGCAGGGCCCTAGAGATTCCTCTTCCAGGTTTTCATCTCTCCATGATCCAATACATAATGTCTGTTTTACTACCATTGGGAATTCTTAGAGAAGCCAATCAGCCTCCTCCACATCAAGATTTTAACCTGGACAGACTAAGCAGAGACTCAGTCTGCACTCATCATACAGGATGAAGACCCTTGCACCCCAGGCTCTTTTGCTGATGCTCCTGGCCAACCTGGCCCTGACCGACGATCTAGAGAGTGAACTGACCGACCATCTAGAGGGTGAGTGTTGGTGTCAGGAGGGAAAGGAACAAAATGACTTCTACCCTAGGGTAGAATGAACAGGGAACCCTGTGTCCTCTCTCTGTCTCAGCTAGACCAACCAAACGGTTCCCTTCTCCATTCTGCACTCTGACCCTGACCACTGCTCAGGCTGCTATGCAGCCCTCAGGCACCAGCATGGGGTCCTAGGAGAAAGTCAGGGATCTAAAGGTTCACTTCACCTAGGTTCACACTCAATGCTGTTTATCCAAACCCTCCTAACCTGGCCCGATTTTGTGGAGATCCAGTTCATCTATCTTGGCTATGTGGACAACACACAGTTCATGGGATACAACAGCAGATCAGAGACTCCAGGGATGAAACCTCATGCTCCGTGGATGCATCAGAAGCCTCCAGAGTTTTGGGAATATGAGACAAAGAGAGCCTTGGAACTCACAGCACAATTAACAATGGACCTGAAGGGAGTGCTCTACATCTACAACGAGAGCACAGCTGGTGAGTGAACCCGAATCAGAAATCCCAGTCTTCCAGGTCCCCATAGTGTTGCCTCCATCACTATGTCTGAGGTTCACCAGCAGAAAATGTGTCCCATGGAGACTAGACTCCAGAGAGCCATAGGACACTGACTTGTATTTCTGTGCAGCTTAAGTCCAAATCTGGCCAAATGGGAGGGGCCAGCCAAATGGGGAGCCCTACTAAGACATCTAGTCTTTGGGAGTGCTGAGAGAGAGCGGGGGTTTGGCCAGGATATCACTCAGTCCAGATGATGTATGGATGTTCGGTGATGCCTGGAGGGTACTTCCGTCGAGCATATTATGAATTAACCTATGATGGCCGTGATTACCTCGCCCTGAATGAGGACCTGCGTACATGGACTGCGGTCGGCAAGGCAGCGAGAATCATCAGGTATCAATGGAAGATGAGGGATTTTGCGGGACCTTTGAGGACGTACCTAGAGGACACCTGCGTGGAGATTCTCCGAGACCATCTTAAGAAAGGGAAGGAGATCTTGCTGAGAAAAGGTAAGGAAGGGAACTGGCCCATCTGCTCTGAGACGGGAGTTCCAGTCCCCTGAGAAATCCTCTTCAGCAGGGAGCAGCTGGAATATGGACTCTGCCCTGCAATAGTGGTGCAAGAGTACTCTGGGGTTTTCTGAGGGGTTCTCTGAGGACTCACTCAGCATTCTGTCAGGACAGTTCAGTTTGTCCAATAGACAGCACTTTCCTCCCATCTCATCTGCTTTGCGAACCAGGGCCACTCACAGACCTGTTCAGACTGTAGAGACCTGACTCCAATATGGCCAAGTCCCTCAGTCCCACACAGTCAGAACCAGAAGCCCATATCCTAGAGGGAAATCTAAAGGGTTCTGCTCTGTGCTGCCCTCACAGATGCTCAAACTTTCTAAAAAACGGATTAGCCTATTCATATTCTTCATTTAAGCCGATATGTGGAGTCTATATCTCTTCTTCACCCGACTTCCGAACATTATCACATGACTTTTCTGGATCCATCAGAAGAATATAAAATGCCTTAATTTTCCAATTGTTTCTCTCAGACACCCCCAAAACACATGTGACCCATAAGGTGAGAGCTGATGGGAAAATCATCCTGACATGCTGGGCCCTGGACTTCTACCCTGCTGAGATCACCCTGATCTGGCAGAGGGATGGGAGCAATCAGACTCAGAATACAGATATGATGGACACCAGGCCCTCAGGAGATGGAAACTTCCAGAAGTGGGCAGCTGTGGTGGTGCCTTCTGGGGAGGGGTCGAGCTACACATGCCATGTGAATCATGAGGGGCTGCCTGAGCCCATCACCGTGAGATGGGGTAAGGAATGGTGTGAGCACAGATTCTATCACATGAATGGGAGTCCTATGGGAGAACTGGAGCAGGGTCATAACTGACAGCTGGAGGTTGGCATCCTCAATGTTCCTTCCATTTTTCTGTCAGAGCCTCCTCAGCCCTCTGTCCCCATCATGGCAATTGCTACTGGGCTGGTCCTTGGAGCTGTGCTTACGGGAGCTGTGGTGACTTTTCTGGTATGGAAGAGGAGGACTAAGGGTAAGGAAAGGGCAGGGTCTGGGTTCACATCTCTGTGGGAATTTCAAGCCCCAAGCTGTAAGTGCCATATTGGAGAAGTGTTTAACCCACACAGTTGCTTAATTCTGTTTTTGGCTGATGTGCTGATATTAACTCCATTATGAAGCATAAAGGAAATAATCAACAACTCACTACTACAGCAATAGAGGTGGCAGAGACTGATGCTCAGCTATCAGAATTGATATGGAAAGCTGTTCTTTGTGACCACTGTGGAGGAGTCCACTCAGTCATCTTCACGAATGATCTTCCACCATGTTTCTTAACCTTCCCTGGATCTGCAGTCACACTTCTACAAAATTCCCTGACATGAGGACCCTAAATGATTCCATTAAGCCACTACATCCCCCTGCCTCCATGATCTCTAATAAAAGGGTTTATTCCCAGGGGTTAAAAGAGACATTTTGACCAAACTTTCCAGTAATTACAAGGGGTGACTCATACCTATGACACTTGTGGCAGTATAGGCAGGAGCCCATAGGGGTTCTCAGCCAGCCCATACCTCCTCGTTTAGTTTCATCTTCAGAGGATTTGATCCACTTTCCACTGGGTGGTAATGTTCCTAGGATATCCAGCCTTCTGTTACAGCTTTTAAAAGGTGACACCTTAAGGGGTCTAGTGTGGGATGGCTCTGGTCAGAAGATAGAGCTCTGGGGAATGAGGACTCCTGGGATGGGGATTTGAGTGTGTGATGGGCTGTTCAGAATGTCACCATTTAAAGACGCCTGAGTTTCTGCCTTGTTCTCTTCTTCTACAGGATAGACAGCTGCCTTCATGTGGTCCTAAGCCATACAAGATTTGTTCTGATTTCTTGTTTTCCCATTGTGGCTTCAAGAGCTGGTTCCTTTTCTTTCTGCATCTGTATCCAATTGTGTGAGCACAATATCAGCAGATGATGAGTCAGCTCAACGCCGCACTTACCTGCATGTCTTCTCCTCTCTTCCCTCCTGTTCCAACACTGGCTGGCCTGGGAAACTGCCATCCTTGATTGGACTGCAGTTCCACTGAGCTACATTTCATGCTTCTTTATTGAAAGTACGAATTTGTTTAGGGTTGTATAGCTTCTCAGCAGGCTATGTGATTGATTTCTGTACTAAAAATGACTAAAATCTGATGGATAAAATAAAATCTCAGAACCTGATAGAATCCTGTGTACTGTGCTAACTCCATTGCCTGTCATGACAGTTGAAGGCTGTGTGGAGACAGGTGAGGCCTGTGTATGCACAACTGTTGCTCCTTTCACACTGGGCTGTACCTTGGTCCCTTCCCACCTGTGTCATCCTGCTGCCTCCTAATCACTGTTCTACTCAATAAACCTGTTACCAGCACATGTGATCTAAAGATCTCAGGCTTTTGTAGTGTCTGTCCAATGTCTGTGCTGTTCTTTTCATGTTGGCAGTCAGCCTGTTTAGGCTTGAGTCTGTTATTCTATCAAAGATATTTAAATCCATGGTTCTGCAGGAATCACATCTGTATTCGGTTCTGCGTTTTACTTTGGTGTCATTCTCTTCTGTGTGTCCATTGTCACTGAAGGGAGAAGGGACTGTTTCTGTCATCGTCCTGTCATAGATCTCATTGAAGTTGTTAAAGTCCCAAGTGTTACAATAAAGTCCCAAGTGTTAAAGTCCCAAGTGTTACAACATGTCTTCTATCCCACCACACAGGAGGCTTTGTCTAAAGGATTGTTGCCAGTTCAAGATCAACATGAGCTACATTCTGAAACATTGTCTCCAGAGAAAGTTATTAAAACTAAATAACTAAATGAACAGATTAAAAAGTATATCGTATAAGAGAGTACAAGGATACTAATACCAATCCAAAGAAATCTCAACTAGATATTTGCATTTCAGACAGAAAGTAGGCCATTGTTAGGAAATTTATATAAATTATACAAATTGGGCAGTACTTGGTGAGTGTCTTAAATCTCTAGAGGATATTATCTCAGTCTTTAATGTCTAAACATAGACTAGCAGGACATCTAATCACTTTCAGTGAAACTGAAAATGCTTCAAAATGCAGTAAAGGAATACCCTTACTACCCCATATTCCTGGTATAGGGGTAGGGTGTCTCTCCCTTTCTTCCTGTGGGTAGCTCCTACATAGATTCCTTCCCTATGCTTCTGGTACTTTTAAGTATCAAGAGAACATTTAGGCAGCCATACTAACCTAACCTCCTGGTCCTTTGTCTGAAAGGAGGGGCCTATCTGGAGGAAACTCAGTAGGCTCACCTCATGTTGCCCCCAGACTCACACTCCACTAGTATTTCTGCAACAAGGTATCTAGTCATGTGTTTTAGGGTCTTGGAAGCATGAATGCTTGCTACTTTGACAGCAACCTCTTCAGGAAAGGATGTGATTCCCAAGGGAGCCTCAAAGGCAATGGATGCAGGAGATGAGTCCCAAGCTAGAGGATCATAGAAAAAAGTCATCTGGGCTAGGCCCAGACTTTTCCAATGTGCTTGAGATAACATCTCTCCTACTACAACTGGAGAAAGGTCTCTGAGTAACCCCTGGCCTGTCAAAAGTCACAGGGATCAGACTTCACAAACTCTGATCATACCTCTAATATACTGGTTCTTAACTTTCCAAATGCTGGGACCCTTTAATATCATTCCTCATATTGTTGTGACTCCCAAACATAAAATATTTATTGCT
This sequence comes from Sigmodon hispidus, assembly GCA_004025045.1. Classification (NCBI taxonomy): domain Eukaryota; kingdom Metazoa; phylum Chordata; class Mammalia; order Rodentia; family Cricetidae; genus Sigmodon; species Sigmodon hispidus. Next base: position 76,632 of record PVIH01005005.1, on the reverse strand, counting down.
ACTCATAACTATAATTATGCTACTGTTGGCAATTATAATGTAAACACCTGTGGTTTCTTGATCCTCTTAGGTGACCCCTATGACAGGAGTATTTTACCTCCCCAGAGATCACTACCCACAGGTTGAGAAACATTGCTCCAGCAAGTTCTAGTTTCCAAGAGTTAATCTTTCCACTATCCAACTCACCATGCCTGTCATTCTCATTTACCATTGAGAATTTAAAAAAAAAAAAAAAGCCCATCAGCCTAACATATCAGAGCTATAAAGTAAAGAGAGACCAGTCCTGACTCAGACTTCACACATAAAGAAAAATGAGAATCTTTTATGTGTTAATTTAAGTGTAAGAGCTAGATAGTAATATACATGAGCTACTGGCCTAGCAGTTAGTATAATTGTAAACCTCTGAGTCAATTATTTGGGAAGCAGCTGCTGAGTATTTGGGAGTTGTTGGTGGGGCAGAAACTTTCTACTACAAATGGTGCTCTAACGTGGTGAACGTACATCCACATACAGCCCAAGAAAGCTTAAAATGGGATTCTAATCACAGAAGAACAGAATCAAGCACTGATTCTTAGTAGCAGTGTTTTCTTGGGTCGGCTCTGTTTGCTGGAGGCAAGCCAAGACACCGCTTCTTTAAGAGAGGGTTTCTAAGTGTTAGTGGCAAAAACTACAAGCCTCTTTTAAGAGGCCCTGCTACCAATCTCTTAAATGAGATTTATGAGCAGCAAGGATCAGTACTCTACTTGGTGACAGTGTGAACTCTAAAATTCTCCAGAGTTTAGATGGTAAACATGGCTCCTGCCAGTACCTTTACAATTAAGCTAAGAACTCACAGACCAAGAAGCTGTGTAGAACCAGCTGCCAAACCCAAGGCTTTAATCCTAGCCATACTGCTTAGCAGATTAAAGGCTCCTGTAGTCAGGAAAAGATAAAGCTATACAGTAAAGACAAATTCAGATTTTAAAAACCTTTAAATGTTTTTAATGTGTTTAAATATATACATAGACTTGGGAGAGGAAAAAAAAAGGTAAGGTTCTTAAAAGAGAAATAAAGTAATTTTTTTAAAAGCCATGTAAAGATGGAAACTACACAGAGAGTCTGAATATTGTATGTTATTGTGTTGTCTTTAAATTGTTTGACTACTGAGGAAGGAGCAACAACTGTTAAAAGATATTTGATTATAAATGCTGCTGGATTAATCAAACATATATTTTTAAAATATCTTTACTTCAAAATTTAAGGTAAAAGATATGTTACTTTGGAGAAGAGGTTTTGTTTTTATTTGTACAGAAAATGAGATGTTGTGGATTCATTATTAGTTAAAGAAAATAAGATTTGATTGAGAAAGAGTCCCCCCCCAAAAAACAAAACAAAACAAAACAAAAAAACAACTTCAATGGGAATAGCTAGCCCAGCTGATTCAACATTTCAGAGCACCTCTGTTGTAGTTTCCTCTGAGTTCTGCATCCAGAACAGCTTCAAGGCTGCTAGCTGAGATGGTCCAGCCTCACAGAATACTCCAGTCAGGACTGAATCATAATCTTAAATTTTCTCAGGGTTCCCCAAAGATTACCAATACCCCCAGTCAACAGGAAGTGGTTTAGAGAACTATGCCCACAATACCCCAAAATGAATTATGGGTGTTTGGCTTTTTATAGTTTTGGCTACAAGTTGTTATGGATAATGGTCAGGAAAAAGGCCAAAAGAAAATTAGATTCAGAGTTCTTTTTGAAAAGAAAAAATAGGGAAGTGCTGTGAAATAATGTTCTAATACATATAAATATATGTCACTGTTAGTGGTTTAACAAAATGCTTATTGGTCAGTAGTCAGGCAGAAAATCAGGCAGGGAGATAAGACTAGAAGAATTCTGGAAAGAGGGAAGGAGAGAAACAGTTACCAGCCAGACACAGAGAAGCAAGATGAGAATGCTGGACTGAGCAAAGCCATATGGGTAAGATGTAGGCATAGATAAGAATTAAGGGTTAATTGAAGTGTAAGAGCTGGTTAGTAACAAGCTTGAGCTCCTGGCTCAGCAGTTATAATAATTTTAAACCTCCAAGTCAATTATTTGGGAAGTGGTTACTAGGTATTTGGGAGTTTTTGGCAGGATAGAAACTTCCTACTATACAACCCCATCCTGCTACTCCTGGGTCCATGTGTGGAAGCCCATACAGTGACTTGGTTTCTCATACTGTCTCAAAGAGTGAAAAAGTCACAGTGACTGAGCTATTCTAGAGTTCAAATGAATTCAGCTTATTCTTTGTTTTAGCCTTGATGACCAAGGGACTAGTCTAATTAAGCCCTAGGGAAAGAATTCATTATCTTACCACCTGAGCTAATAGAAAGCACATGCTATGATAGTGAAGCTGCTTGCTGCCTGACTCAAGGACAGCACAGGATTTTCTCAAGATAATGTTTAAATGCTTGTACTGTGCTTTGTTTGAATCCTGGCTTGAAAATGTATATAAGCACTTTCAGAAATAAACTTGGGGTCTTCATGATTTCATACCTTGGGATCCATCACAGTTTCTTTTCTATCTTCTGTTATATCTCCAACTGAGTGCCTGTCCCTAGTGATCCTGGTGACTCATGGGTTGGCACTGACATCCATGTCCTTGACCAGAACCATGGAGGTGAGTCCAGAGTTCAAGAGGGAAAGAATCTGTGCACAGAGAAACCAAGGTTCAGGCTGACTGAGGTGTACCAGGGAATCTGCATTTCTGCTCTAACTTAACTATGCTCTCTTTTCCCCAGTGGAGAACAGGGCTCTGCAGTGATCACCAAATCTGACATTTATTGAGAACAATTACATAAAAATAGAAAATGTTCCCATGTAGAAATCATCAGAGTAACAAACAGATTCAAACTGCAAACCAGCTTTGAGTTGTGTGTGTTAGGTGGAACAAGGAAAGTACACACTCTACAGAGCCACAGAGGACAGTGTTCATACAGGAGAAAAGAAGTGGTGGGTGACAAGTCATCCCAAACGTGAGTGTGGGACAGAGCGGGTGGCACGTATACTAGGGTGCCTCGTATGACCTCAGAGGGAAGGTCTGCAGGACATAAAGGATTCCTTCAGCTAGGCTCCACCTCAGAAAGCCTTATAACTTCTCTCAAATAACACCACTAGCCAGAGAACTAGTGTTCAAGAAACTGACCTCCAGGGGAGAAGGGGAGAAGGCGTTGGTATCAAGGACTCAGACAATGGAAGTCAGATGAAAGCAAATGTCTAATTGCTTTAGTCAACAGTGAGGAAAGTCTTATATATATACCCTCCTCCAGTCACCCGAGCTGCACCCAGATCTGGTGACATTGTGTGGTCACCCCTCATTGGCTGGCATAATCAGGAGCATTGGACAACAGCTGTTTCTAGGCCCTTAGGCAGGCTCATAAAGAAGTACGTTATAGGCATGCCTTGGCACCTGGGTTGAGCCAATTTCCCTGACCCTCTGGGTCTGTTCTACTACAATATGGCAGCCATTTTTCACCTATGAGTTGCAATTGAGGTTTGAAAAACTTTTATTTCCCAAAACTATTTACATTATGATTCCTAACAGTAGCAAAATTACAATTATGAAAGAGCAACAAAAATAATTTGATGGTTAGAGGTCTTCTTGGGGTTAGAATCCCAGGAAAAGAAAAACCGGGACCATGACCATTTACCTTCATTGCCCTTCTTTATTCAGAAAAATGACCAAAACTCTCATAACCACTGCTCCAAGAACTTTGATAGAAAAAATTGATGGAGATGATGTGCTGAGGAGGCTCTGGCTAGGACACAGAAGTAAAAGTGAGGACACTAACCTCCATCTCTCAGTCCTGATCCTGACACAACCACCACCACCACCACCACCACCACCCCCCGTTCTCTCAAGTAGCTCCTGCTCTCTCTGTGAGTCTGTGAGTGGGCTTGTGCTCAGACAGGCTTTACCCATCTCAGTAAGGATTCATGCAGTCTCTCATGATTCACATGACATGTATCTCTGCTAAGCTGCTGGACTCAGACCTCCAATGTCACTGTGCATGGACAGTGAACAGGCCTGAGAGAGGCCATGGTTCACAAAGCAAATGGAAGGGATCTGCCACTTCACTGACAAAGTGAGCTAACTGTCTTGAGAGAAGTGTGATCCCTCTGGAGGTCTGTCTCACAGTGAGTCAGGGTACCCAGGAGGTCTCTTCCTCCTTTCATGCCACACAGGTGTAGTAAGTACTCCAGCTGCTCCCTGCTGAGGAGGAATCCTCAGGGGACAGGAGCTCCATTCTCAGAGGAGATGGGAGAGTTTCCTTTTTAACCTTCAGCTTGGGGGAGGCAGTCAGATAGGTTCTGGAGAGATGGCTGAGGGCTCACATAAGTTGCAGAAGGCAGAGGTAGGCCTAGTGTGGGCTTTTGCAACTCTTAAGTCCATTCCTAGTGATCCATCTCCCCCAACAAGGCTATACATCTCCCATGCCTTTTCAAACAGTTCCTCTAACTGAGATAAAAGCATTAAAACATCAGCCTCTGGGCTGTACTCTCATTCAGACTACCACAGATAGTATCATCTAGGAAGCCATATATCTTGTCAACAGTAAGAATTCTCATGCTAACTACAGTCCACACAGTCCTGTATGGTCCTTCCCACCATGAGATTTGGACATAAATTAAAATGGAAAGCATGGCCAGTATCTCTCCCAGGTCCAGGGTCTCTGCCATACCACATCCTAAGGATGAACGTCAGACAGATACAGATACAGATACTGAGGCAGGTGACTCCTGCCAACTTTTTGTGTGGAAATTTCTGCACCAGGTCTCCCTAGGAGCAGGTTTCACAGTCTGACACTCTTCATAGTCCTGTGCTTTCTATGCCTTCTGCTTTCCCATACTCTAGCTCCTCCTTCATCCACCTGGGTCCTTCATCAGACTCCAGAGAACAGAGGTCCACCAGCTGCTCATGATCTATATTCCCTAAGATACAGACAAAACAAGGTTCTCTGGAGGCTCAGGGTGGACAGAAGAATGTGTAAACAGTCATGGAGTGTGAACGGAAAACAGCTCTGACAATGATATCCCAGCCCTGCTCCTGGGACCCCTGAGGTGCACTAGCTCGGAGATGAATAGGGCTTGGGGCTTGCACAAGGGGTGAGAAAGAGGACTGTTCAAGGCAGGCCAGCAGGAAAAGCCAGGAGAGTTTGGTTGGGTGACAATGGAGACAAGCCTTGATGGATGGATGCTCCAACTTCTCAGACCATTCCACTCCAGGTCTGGCTCCCTGTCTCCCACAGCCAGAAGAGAGCATGGAGCATAGTGACTGGCTGCCTAGAGATTCAGCACCCAGCAGGCCCTCAGCAGGTCAGAGAAACTGGAGAGGAGATATGGGCAGGGCTAGCTAAGGAGCAGAAGCACATACAAACAGGGGAACTTTGTCTGAGGGCCAAAGCCTAATTCTCCCTTTTATTTTTTCTCTGTTGGCTTTTCTTTCTACTCTGTCCTTTCTATGCTCTGTTCTTTTCCTCCCATTTATTTCCCTTTCATTTCTTTTACCTTTTCACTGATTTTTTCCTTTACATCTTCCCTTCCTATTCTATTTCTTATTTATTTCTTATCCTTTTAATATTTCCTAATATAGATTTCTGAATAAAGAAAGATTACCTCATAATCATTAATTAAATTCTTTTTTAAAAAAACAAATTAAAATCTTTACATAAGAAGAAATCAAATTAAGATCACAAGTTACATTTTTCCTTAGAAGTCCACAAATAGTTAAACATTTTTCTTTGTATTAATTTTCTCAACATGTTCACTCCAAAGTAATTATTCTTTTATTGCTGATTGACAAAGTTTTCAGAAAGCTAAGTATAGTTCAGCCAGTTTCCATTGTACTGGCAGGCAGCTGGTTTCGGTTTCAGTGGAACTGATTTCTATTCTTAATTCTACTCTAGAGAAACTATAAATGAGTGGTCAGTGCACCCTCTATTTTTCTTTACACAGAGTAGGGTCATTTAATTTCTTTTACAACTTTGTTTCTTCAAGGTAATTAAGTGGGCTTATGATTAACTCTTTAAGTTACATGACCAAGGAACTCAGACCTAACCTTGGGTGTAGGGACATAATCGTCTTCCTTGATCATCTGACTGTTTTTCCACAGGCAGAATTCATTGGTCTGTAATGCATGAAACTTTCTTGTTCTTATTTTCCATCCTCAGCAAATCTCACACCTAGAAAATGAGAAGGTAACTTTTAACCTATATTTGCTCTTTTTGTATCTCCTATTGGAGCTATTGGAAGAATAACCTAAATCAGATCCCTTTCATCATCACCCTTACTAACTGTACAAACCATCAGTATCTTATAGGCTAAGTAAGAAAATCCAGTTAAATCACAAATGTAACTAATACTGATCTTATAAAATTCATCCTCATGATCTGCAAGTAAAATGCCCAGTGAGGAGAGTGATTTTCCCAAGAAACAATCCCATTTTATGAGATACTGTGGGATTCGCTTACATAGTAATCACACTATGCCAAACAGAGCAGGAACACAGCAGCAACAAACAGCAGGAAGTGCAGCAAAAGCAAGGAGCATTCTGGAAACAATCCTCCTGGGGCTTTGCCTCTCCTTCATGCACCCAGAGTGGCTTTGTTTCCCTGTGAGCTGTGTTCCCTAGGCTCCACTGCTGCCTGCGGTCCCTCTGACATGGCCACCCATCCCCAGGGGCCCTCAACTGAGTGAAAAGTAGAGATTGACTCAGACATGACCCCTTTTCACTGATAAGCCTGACTTCAGGGAGGCTTCTTGCCTTTTCTAGAATTCTTTGTGGGAGTGACAGAGACTGGTTGATGGGTGATGGGAAGATGAGCTCTTGGGAGCTGCATCACTAGAGTCCTGCTCTCCTACCTCAGAGCCAGGTCTGGGCCTCATATCCCAGGAGTAGTGTCTGGGGACAATGGCTTAGCCTGATCCCTGGCCTACTGATCCTTTTCACATCTTTCCAAGTCTAGCTCAGGGGACAATGAGTCAGTAATTCTCAGTCATTTTGATGTAAGGATCTCTTTGCACACTTAGAAAGTTAATGGACCTCAATGTAATTTTGCATATGTGATTTTTTTTTCAATTCACATTTACCGTGATACAAATAGTTTTGAGACATTTGTTTCATTGAAGATATTGATGGCTAATTGCATGTAAGGATATTTTAAAAGAAAGTTAAGTGTTTAACTTAATATACACATGATTATTTCAAAGCATAATTATGATAGAAGAAATAGCTCTTTTATGGATGTTCACATTCTGGCAAATAATTTTATCTTTACTACTAAAAAATGGATGGATTTTGTGTCTTTTTACCAGCTTTTTATTTGAAATTTAAGAAAATGAAGCTTAACAAAATATGTACATTGTATATGTTTTGTAATTTTGTGTGTGTGTGTGTGTGTGTGTGTGTGTGTTGGTATACAGTTGCCTGTGAAAGTCAAAAGAAGTCACCCTAACCTCCAGAGCTGTATTTACAGGAAGTTGTGTGTGATTTAATGTCTGTGCTGGGAATCCAACTCTATCTTTTGCAATAACAGCAAGTACTTTTCATTGCTGAGCCATCTCAGCAGCTGCAGGAGGAAATTTTTTATTAACATCTTCAGATAATAGTACCTTCAAGAGACAGGGTCTTACTATATAAATCTCCCTGGACTATAACTTGCTGTATAGATCAGGCTGGTCTGAAACTCAAAGACATCTTCCTGCCTCTGTCTCCTGAATACTGAGATTAAGGGCATAGGAAATGGGCTGGAAAGTTAGCTGAGCAGCTATGAACATTGGCTGCTCTTCCAGAGAACCTGTGTTGGATTCCTAGTATCCACATGGCTGGCCACAACTCTCTGTGACTCCAGTTCCTTTTCTGGAGGGCTCAAAATGCAGGGAAAATATTCGTGCACATAAAAATCATTAAAACTTAAGAATAAATGGCAGGGTCCACCACACTGTGCTCCTTGTATATTTTTACATTTGATATTTCTCTAAATTGACACAGGCAGTGTTTCTTCAAGGTTGTTTGCACTGTGGACTTGAAATATTGAATACTTCATCATCTGCTGCATGTATGTTCATAAAAGAGTCTTGTACATTGAGTGCGTGTTTATAAATCTTAATTTTCATGAAAAGTATGGTTTGATCAAGTCCTTAGATCTTTAATACTCACACATTTAAGTAAAAACTATTCAAATGTCAATATCATCACAAATGTCTCAAAATTTCATAAGCATAAAAAGTTGTTAAATTTATGGTGAAAAACTCATGTTCAAAAAATACTAATGTTCTCTTGGAGGCTCATATCTTATCACTGTTGTAGCCAAGTAGGTAGGGTATTGGCGGCTATGGATTAATTCACATAGTTTATTAGAAGAGGAAGAGAATATATCCATTAAGAATATTCTAAGGAATGCAGCATGAGCAAGAAGAAGGGACCCTCCAACTGTACAGGGCAATGGCTGCAGGGTCTCTAGTCTGAACATGTACTTGTTTTAGGAGCTTCTTTGTGTGTAATTTCCTAGCAATTCAGTTCCTGTTGGCAGGAATTCAGAGATACTAATGTATCCAAATGTCTGAAAAGTGAGCAAGAACCTCTGTCCATGTCTTTCCTAGTGTAAGAAACCCTAAGTTGGTGTCATTGTTTCTGTTAAATGAGAAATTTTCCATGGAATTTATGCTTTCAATGTTTAATATTCAGAATATCCCAGTTTTTACTAAAAAAAATTTCTCTAGTAGTTTATTAACAAAATTCTCACACTAGAACAGGGCATGTGATTACATGCCTGTAATCCCAGCACTTCAGAAGAAGAAGCATAAATATCAGGTGGTCAAGACCATCCTAAGCTACATGAGACTCTGTCTTAATACAACAATAAGCACTACAAAAAAAAGCACACAGAATTGTATACTTCCTCCCTCTGTATCTGTTCCTGCTACCTCTTACAGAGCTGGATGAGCAGTCATACTTTAAAACTTCTCTGAAGATTTTTGTGTCATGAAACACACCTGTAATGATGGCACTTAGAATTTAGGAGTGGGAAAATCCAGAGTTCAAGGATAAGAAACTGATGACAGAAGAGATCACACAGGCAGAGTCTGAAAGATTCTCCAAGGAATTGTTGGGCAACTGCTGTGAGAAGAGGTGAGTGAGGACCAGAAAGCTCTAGTTTATTAGCAAAGTAAAACAGAAAAATTAAACAGCAAATATTTAAACCTGAACCCCATGCCAGGATCCTAAAGATAAAACTGGAGACTCAGAGTGAGTCACTGGACCTGTTTGCTCCTCTTCCCACTGTGGCCACTTAATAAATGTCCTTTCTCTGCTTTCCACTGTATTTCTATTGTTAGTTGCCCTTGTATTAGCCAATCCTAACTTATTACAGCTGTCAGAAAACAGACTTTGACCTTAAAATGTCTGATGACAACAGCATTGAGATTCCTTGGTGAAAGTTCTATGGGCTGTGTGCATGGGGGGTGGGGTGGAACCTCTGTTGTCAGAAACAAGGGACACATGGATAGAATGACTCTAGACCCACACTCAGTATTGAAGACAGGTCACATTCCATGTAGATGCAAGAAACAAATACAGAGGCGTCTGGGATGCTCACCTCCTCAGGATGGAGGACAGCAGGACACACAGCAACAGTCCACTAGAATCTACAGGGAAGACATTCCAAGATCAGAAACAGCTGTCTGGAGTAGTGAGTGATGACCAGACATCTCTAAAAATGTCAGCAACTAAAATAGGGAAATTCTACAAACCAGAACAAGAAAAATAGCTTGAGTTCCTAAAGTAGATTTAGGATGTTTATAGAGGACCCTCACCCTGTGTGAAGGGTTTATCAGAGCCCTGTTTAAGTAAGCCTCAGAATATTTACATAGTTATAACATAAAAAATCTTTTAAAGGTGGTGGATATATAGCCCAGTGATAAAAACACTGGCCACTCTACCAGGATACCTGAGTTCAATTTCTAGCTCCCCACCATGCATTCATAACCATCTCACTACAGTCACAGATTATTTAAAGACCTATTTTAGTCTCCACAATCACTAATCATGAACATGGAACACAGAAACATGCAGAAAATATAGTAATACATAAATAAAAATAATCCAGGTGGTAGTGGTACATGCCTCTAATCCCAGCTCTCAGAAGACAGAGGTAAGCAGACCTCTGAGTTTGAGGCTAGTCTTACATGTAGCCCACCTCTCTGAATATGAACCAGGACTGCAGGAGGCCAGCCTCAGAGGAAAGGGCAGAGAAATAGCATAGCTGGAGGGAGTTCTGCCTGGTCCTTATCTGCTTAATAACTCTGATCTTCAGAATGCTGCTTCTCCATGCATTCCCAGTGGGAGTGACAGCAATCTGGTGAGCTGAGTAATGGAAAGATTAACCACTGTGAGAGGAATCTCTAGGGCCCTACTTTTCCATCCTCAGACCCAGCTCTAGGGCCTCGTATCCTGGGAACAGTGTCTGGGGACAAGATGCTTACAGTGATCTCTGTACTGGCCCTGTTCACAACACTCTTCTGAGTCCCAGCGCAGATTCTGATAAAGCAAAGTAAAATAAAGGACTATGTACCTCACTAAAGTGTCCATCTCTGGTTCCTAATTCTGGGGTTTCATGGCCACAGTCTTGGATTAGCCAGTTGAGGCCACTTGCACTAAGCCTTGGCTTTCTGGTGATCAGAGATCACGGGGATCTGAGGGAGGATGGCGAATTTAGGCTGAGAGTTGGCTGCTCAGCCAGTGGCCATGCACACCATGTCCAAGGAAGGCCAAGAGTCAAAGCAGCAGGAGCTGAGAAAGATAATGTATGACTGACATGTATCTGATGATTCAAAACTTACCATCTTGGTGCCAAACCCAAGTAGAGTTGAGTTTTCGGGTGGCCAGGGGAGCACAGAGAACCACTCTCCCTGTCCTCTCCGACAGACTTGCTAGGTGAGTCACCCACATCCAAGCCAACAGCCTGCAAGGGGATACAGGATCCCTCCCACACTTGCCTTCCAGGCCACTTGCCAAGCCACTACCGTGTCAGGGGTAGAGACAGTCTCTGCCTCTTGGGATTTCTTGTCTGAGAGACACCCAGCAAAATGATACCCCAATTCCCCACTGTTTGGGTCCCAGACTATCTCGGGGGATGCCTGTCATAGTCTCTGAGTTAAGGCTTGTGTGTGAATAGATATTTCTAAGTCCAAGTTTGACCCTATGAAATTTATCCAGGCCGGAGCTAAATGTACCTCACCATATATTGCTTTGAAGCCGCTAGCCAGTCATAAACTTTGCATTTCTACCCGCTCCCTTCCGGCCGTCTATGTCTCTGCCCTTTCTCCCTGCAATCTCCTTGCTTCTCTGCCTGCCTGTATTTCATGCTTCGGTCCAACTGGTCTCCTAATTTTCCTGACTTGTTGCTTTCCTGGATGCTTACTATAACTTTGCTTCCCTGCTATTTGCTCCACCCATCCTGGGACTCATGCCCAGCACTTGGGTGTTTGCGCTCCCCTCCCCCAACAGCCTGGCAGACCCACCAAGCTTAAACTGGCTCTGGCTATGTTCTCCACATGGCTCTAGCCCCTGCCAACTCTGCCTGTGGATTCCCATGCTCTTTCCCCCTTCCCGTACAACGCTGCCTTTGGTCTGTGTTCTTCCCTCCTCCCCCATACTGTGCTGAGACTCGGCTACACCTTCTCCCTCTTAAAAAGAAATCTCCTTACAAATCCACCATTTGTTACTCATTCAGGCTCTCTTCCGATCTTGGGAAGCTTGCCCTGCTACTGCTTCTCCTCCTGGCTCTGGGCAGACCAGATGGGAGCTGCATCATGGCCAGGAAGTATGTTATTCCTGTGCAGCTTTATGCTGTAAAGTCTTATTTTAAAATTTTTAAGTTGGTCAGCTGACACAGTTTTCTGGGAAAAGGTTTTGTTCATCTTTCAGTTGGAATGAATGTGGCCAAAGTATGTTTGTTTGGTTTTTTGACTGGTTTTGAGTGCCTGAGTATACATGCTCCCTGTGTCTCAGCTATGCTCACAGACCACTGTCTGGGCTCAGGATTTGCCTCTGGGCTTTGCTGAATCTGATGTGATGACAGAGAAAGTCATTTTATGTTCTACCTTAAAAAAAAAAAAAAAAAAAAAAAAAAAAAAAAAAAAAAAAAAAAAAAAAAAAAAAAAAAAAAAAAAAAAAAAAAAAAAAAAAAAAAAAAAAAAAAAAAAAAAAAAAAAAAAAAAAAAAAAAAAAAAAAAAAAAAAAAAGCTAAGAAATTGGGTATGATTTTAAATCTGTAAAATTTATACTTCTGGATTTAAACTGCTCTGGAAAATACCACATGGTCTGTCATGGTGAGGGTGACCACATGGGCATGTACCATTTTGGCTAACATCAGAGACAGAGGTCATAACTTTCCCACCATCTTTGGTGAGGGTGACCATGTGGACACTCACCATCCTAGCTAAGGGTAAAAAGAGAGTCAAGACTTCACCACCATCTTTACTAAGGGTGATCACATGGAGACAGGTCCACCAGGAGACATCAGGTCTCCAAATTATTTTTGATTGATAGATTTTTGTGTGATAATTTCTGACCTGTCTTAAAAACAAGGATTACAAAAGTTAGTGTTTAAAACAATGCTACTTTAATAAGGTATTAAAGCTGCACTTCCATGCATCCATGTACAGGGATGTATCTTGCTGAACAGTCATATCTTATAGCATAAAAATATTCCTTTGATAACTGGCTTTAGAAACACTAAATTGCTTACAATGTTAAACATCTTGGTTCTGCTTTCTACAGATTAGTATTATGAACTACATTTCAGGATCACAGTTAAACACCAGAGACTGAGATATTCCTACATGATGATACCTAAACAGTCTCTTTTTATCTAAGCTCTATTCAAGCTAACAAATACCAGTTTAAGAATATATGCCTAACGGTCTTACTTTTACTAACATTGGTAATCTGTAACTGGGAAAACTGTATATCCAGATTTAACTTTATATGCTTTCAAAATTAAGCCTAAACAACATTTATCTAACTTAGATATAACTAACAGATTTTGTTCCCCTATGTTTAAACACTTTTAGAGACCTGAGAATATGGCATTTAATATAAACGCTTTTTATGTTAGAGAGACATGCCCGCTCCTTGGCGACATCCTGTAACTCTTCCAAGAAGATAGATGGTTACAGAAGAACTTCCACCTGGAGGCTTTCTTTAGATGTAGCAAAGCCTGCCATGCATCAGAAGAGCTACTTTACACTTTAAACCGCTACTGAGATCTGTCTTGACTGAATAAGCGGAGCAATGGGGGATCGATTGTCCCATCCTCTTCCAAGACAAGTGGGACAATCTGCCCAAATTCTTACTCTACAGAAAATCTGTCAGATCTTCTGGGCTTGGCAGCTAAAGGCAAATACTGCTTCTGGGACCTGTGCTTCCTTCCTACGACCATGGAGAGACATGGAACTGCCTGGGTAGCTGGGAACCTGCCTCCACTTCTGCTTATCTCCTTATCCTTCTCTGAGGGGATGGTGTTTGTTAACCAGGATATTAATAGACGACTCCCCCTGACTCCAAGGCTACAAGCACCTAGGTAGCTAATTAGTACGCATCCTGTTAAAAGTACAGACCTTACTCACAGTCTCAGTGTGTGCCTCACTCAGTCTCAATGGTACAAGATAAATTTGTTTCAGATGCAAATTCAGAGGTTCAAAGTTTTAGCAATGATAAATGCAATTTTGATACACTGATAGAGCACTGACTTCAGTTTTCAAGAGTCCTTAAATTTCTGTAAGTTTTTAACCTAAATTATATAGCCTTTTGCTAGGATACCAAGGTATTCATCTGTTCTGGTTGTTTTTCAGACATCTGCAGGTTTCTGCATAAGTCTACCCCTCCTGCCAGACTGGTGCCAAGGCCAACCCACACAGGGGGTCCTCCATATACACCAGCCCCTGCACCAGCTCAAGGATACCAACTGGGCAAGTACTGACAAGCTGATTTCACACTTGTCCTCACCCATCAGAAGTTTCTTTATCTCTTAACTCTTAGTGACACCTTTACATGATGGATGCACTCCCAACCTCCAGGAAACAGCAGATGTGATGGCTCCTGTACTCCTTCCTGGGACACACCATCCCTTGATTTGATGTGCCAACCCCCCACATTCCTGGAACATCAGCACTGGTACCTCCCCACCAGACTCAAGGGCATATCTGCTCCTTCGTCTGGCTCATTCGCCCTTGCCTCTTCTGTATGACCAGGGCACATCCTTGTTTAGTTCTTCTTCCCATGGCTAGGGAAGGAAACCCTTTGTTAGGGCCCATGTTAATAGTCTATTTTTTCTCCCAGAAACCTGCATTTTTCACCTTCTCAAGAAACAGGCTCCTGAGGTCTCCACATTGGCAGCTAACTGAGTACTTCTTTCCTCACACCTCCCTCAGAGCATTACCCAGCCAACTCCAGACTTCCCCTTCTCCATGTTGTCCCATGCTCACAGGAAGTAGCCAGACTTGAACCAGCACCTCTATACCCAAGGAGTCTGAAATGTTCTGGTGGAAGCTCCACCGGAGCCCCTGGCATCCAGAGAGTCTAGGTTGATTAAATGGAAGCCCACTTCTCTCTCTCCCCAGATGCTGCCCCCTCAGAAAGCCTGCCAAAAGCCAGCCCCTCCCTGGGGCTGCTCAAGACTACACCTACAGGCTATATAAAACCTGGTAGCCATGTTCAACATATGACTCCTCCCTTGCCTTTCCAAAGGTCACCCAGGGGTTGTTGCTCTGTTCATTAAACCTGGATTTATTAATTTACTTTGATTGGCTTATTACATCAATGGCAGTGGATACCCAATAACCAGGGATTCAAAACTTATCACCCAGGATTGACAAGGCAACATCTGTGCACAGTCCATGCCTACATGGCTTCATAGAGCAACCAGCTGTCACGAGGGGCAATGGACTTAGCACAGCAAACATGATTTCGTAACAGTCTGAGACTTTATTTTCTCCATAATGTTTTACTCATCTTTTGTACACAAATCAATCACTAACTCTGGCAAGAAGTTGCACAAACATAAGAAAAATGCTTAATTTCAAGAAAAAAAAAAGCATGAAATGATAGCTCAGTGAAAACTAAAGTTCAGTTAGGGATGGAGGTTTCCCAGCTGTGCTGGGACAGGAACGAAGACTGGGGAAGACACATAGTATGTGTGGGGAGAAGGTTGTTACTGCTCAAGACCAGCTTACGTTTGCTGAGAGGAAACAGACACACAGCCACCATCAGATACAAAAAGAGAAGGCACGAGGTCTTGAGGCCACCAAGGAGAGGGAGAAACCAGAAGAAATCCTGTATGGCTCAGTACCACACAGAGGCAGATGCCTTATCCTGTAGAAGAAAAGACAAGCAAGAAATTCCGATCGGTGTCTTAAATGACGATATTCTGAAAAGCCCATCACACACTCAAATGGTCCCTAACCCCAATACCAAGAGTCCCCAGACCCCAGGGTTCTATCCTCTGACCTTTCCTCACCACACACCAAGCCATTTAGGGTGTTACTTTTTAAAAGCTGTAACAGAAGGCTGGACATCCTAGAAAATTTGGAAAGTGATTCAAGAACAAATCAAAACCTTTGAAGATGGAGCAAATGAGGATATACACTCCCTAAGAACCGTGGGATCCCGTCTATGCTGCCACAGGAGTCTCAGGGAAGAGCCCCACTATAATGACTGGAAAGCCTGAACACAGTTGCCTCACTGTTTACCCCTAGAAATAATCCCTTTAATTAGAACTCATGGAAGCACCAGGTTTAGAAGGTTTAGAGCAATCCCCCGATCCTTATCTCAGGGAAGTTTCCAGAACTGTGTCTGCAGATCCAGAGAAAGACGAGGGAACGTGAAGGAAGATGGTGCATGTAGAGGACTAACTGGACTCCTGGACACCTGTTCTAAGTAGGAACCTCTCCATCTGACCTGGGAGAGCTGAGGATCAGGTCTCTGCCACCTCCATCATTGCAGTGATGAATCTGTTCATTTTCTGCATCCTTCACAATAGAGATAATGTCAGTACATCAGCACAAGACTGAATAAGCAACTGTGCAGATGAAACTTTGCTCACATGTGGCGGGGGGCACTCTCAGCTGAACTTGATATTTCTACAGAAACATGAACCCAGACCCTGCCCTTTCCTTACCCTTAGTCCTTCTCTTCCATATCAGAAAAGTCACCACAGCTCCCGTAAGCACAGCTCCAAGGACCAGGGAAGTAACAATTGCCATGATGAGGACAGAGGGCTGAGGAGGCTCTGACAGAAAAATGGAAGGAACAGTGAGGCCTCTGACCCTCAGCTATCAGTCATGACCCTGCTCCAGTTCTCCCAAAACCTCCCCCTTTCTCTGTGACTAAGCTCTGTGTTCCCACCCACTCCTTACCCCATCTCAGACTGATGGGCTCAGGCAGCCCCTTATGATTCACATGGCATGAGTATCTCTGCTCCTCCCCAGAGGTCACCACCACAGCTGCCCACTTCTGGAAGGTTCCGTCCCCTGCAGGCCTGGTGTCCATCACCTCCATGTCCAGTGTCTGGTTGCTACCATCCCTCTGCCAGGTCAGACTGATCTCAGCAGGGTAGAAGTTCAGAGCAAAGCACCTCAGGGTGATTTTTCTGTCAGTTCTGACTTTATGGGTTACAAGTATTTTAGGAGTGTCTGAGGGAAACAATTGAAAAATTCAGTTGTTTTGCATTGTTCCTGGAGATCCAGCAATGCTCCCGTTACCTTGTTTTAAATGGAAGGGAGGATTGGCTTACAGAAGAGATGCAGATCCCACACATCAGCCTAAAATCGGGATATGGATCATGTAATCTATTCCTTGAGAAGTTTCAGAACCAGCATGAGCCAGCACAGAGCAGGAGGCTCTGGATCTCCCTCTATAAATATAGACTTCTGGTTCTGCCTGGATGGAGACTAAGACTCAGCAACACTGGGCTCAGATCTCCAAAGGACATGGACAAGGAACAGAGATCATGGTTCACAAGGCAAATGGAAAGGAACTGCTACTTAACTGACAGACTGAACTACCCTGAGAGAAGGCTTAGTCCTCTGGTGAGTCACCCTCTCTTGCTGAAACCCAGGACAGTCTTTCCCTCCCTCACTCCCACCACTCTATACCATCCCACCCCCATTGATGCAAGACTGAGTTAATATTCCAGCTGCTCCCTGCTGAGGCGGAATCCTCAGGAGACAGGTGCCCCAGTCTCAGAGCAGATGGGGCAGGATTTATTCTTACCTGTTCTTAACAAAATCTCCTTCCCATGGTCCAGCTGTTTGAGGAGCAGTCTCACACATTCCTTCTCCAAGTAGGTCTTCAACACTCTGTCGTAATTTGACTCCTCCCACTGGACCCTGAGCATCTCAGCTGCCTTGCCGATGGAGGTCCAAGTGCTCAGGTCCTCATTCAGGGCGATGTAATCATAGCCATTGAAGGTTAATTCAAATTGGTAGTGACTGGAGTACGTTCCAGACATCAAATCACAGCCATATAGATTCTGGATAGTGTGATATCCTGGCCAAGCCCTCACTCTTAACAACTACCACAAGCCAAGTCCCTTGATGGGGCCCTCCAGTGGCTTGCTCCCTCCCATATAGCCTTTCTAAATGGTCAGATTTAAACTGCATAGAAAACCAGGTCAGTGTCCCAAGGCTCTTTTCAACCTAGTCTCCATGGGTCACATTTCACTGGGGTACACCTCAAACATGGCATGCTGGGGCAACCCCATTGGGAGCTTGAAATCTGAGATTTCAGATCTGGGCTTACTCACCAGTTGCACTGTGGTTGTAAATGTGGATCATTTCGTTCAGTATTTTTCTGAGCTGTTGATTTTTGCTCTTGGCCTCCTCTGTCCTCCACTCCCAATACTCTGGCTCCCTATGAACCACCCATGGCGCACAGTGCTCCATTTTTGGAGTCTCTGCTCTGCTGTTGAATCTCTCAAACTGTGTGTCACCCACAAAGGCAGCAATGTTGAATTGGTGCTCCATGAGGCCAGGCCAGGTGAAGAGAGTTTGGAAGTAGCGCAGGGATCGAGAACCTAGGTGCAGTGGACCATTAGATCTCGGCCTCCCCCCACACCCCCTGGCACCCCATGCTGCTCCCCACATCCCTCCCAGGAGAGCAGGGAGCAGAAGACACAGGCCAGGATATAAAATAAGTAAGGGACAGATGTCCTCACTGGACTAGGGAAGAGACAGACTTTCCTGTGCCGCAGCCCAGGGGTGGGGACCTTTTGTCTCCCAGGTGAGGTCCTTTCCCTCTGGACACCCAAACTTACTCTCTAGATGCCTGGTCATGGCGAGATGTGCCAGGAGCAGCAGGAGAGGAATCTCTGCAGCAATAGTCTTCATCCTGCTTGAAGAGAGGACAGTGAGTCTCTGCCAGTCTGTGTTCAGTTTATAATCTTGATATGGATGAGGCTGATTGGCTTCTCTAAGAATTCCCAATGGTAATGAATCATTGTGATTGGATCATGTACCGATGAACTCTGGCAGAGGAATCTCTAGGGCCCTGCTTTCCTGGCTCAGATCCAGCTCTGAGACCTGGTATCCTGGGAGCACTGTCTGGGGAAACGTTGCTTACCCTGATCTCTATTGCTCTTTTCCCGGTCACAACATTCTTCTGAGTCCAGCCTTGAGGCCACTGACTCATCAGTTCTCAAACATTGACATGTCAAGATGTCTAGAGAGTCTTGGAAATCGATTGTCCCTCAAAGGTACTCATGCTCATACGGATTATCTCAATCTGTGCTCACCATGTTAGGAACAAACGATTTTAAAACATTTGCTTCATTGAATACATTAATAACAGAGTACATGTAAGCAGGATATTAAAAAAAAAAAGAACAACTATTTTCCAAAATATAATGATATGGCATTTATTTCCATGACTGCCTGTACTCATTCTCATATTTATTACTAAAGGACCTTTGGATTCTTCTTTTTAACCTTTGGTTTTATATGCAGTGTAGGAAATGCAGCTTTGCTGAAATATACAGAAGAATACTTTTAGATTCGTTTTTCTAATTTTTGTTTATGTATATGTTTGTGTGTTTGTTGTGAATGTAAAAATGTAGTTGTCAGTGGATGCCAGAAGAGGGTGTTAAAAACATCCCAGAATGGGGTGGGATGCATGGGAGGTTGTGAGCTTCCAGACTTTTAGGACTCCAACTCTGGTGATCTAAACAATGTAACCATCTCTCCAGCCAGAAGTGGAAAATTTTTATTAATATCTTCAGATAATTTTACTTTTGTTTGGGGGTGGGATGGGTTCATCAGGAATTCACAATCATCCACATGTCCCTGCCCCTTAGTGCTGAGATTGAAAGCATGAGTCACCACATTAGTTTAAATGTACATTTTTACCTTTGACCCTTTACTAGGTTGACACAGATGCTATCTACACTCAGTAATTTGAAATATCATTGAGTCTTTCATAGTATGCAGCATCCATTTGTTGTTACCAGAGTCCAGACCCCCAATGTCGCGCGCCACCTCGCCAGCAAGGAACACGCAACACCGGATCCTTCCCTTTGCAGTTTATTCGGGCCTTTAATTATCTTATTGTCTCTCACTCACTCACTCACTCACTCACTCTCACTCTCAGACATATGACGAACGACCCCGGGGGGAAGTCCGCTCCTGGCTAAATACCCTCTGGGCTTCCAATCCTGGTAAGCCACGTAGACATTGCCCATAGGTCCCCAGGCACCGGAAGCAAGCCACCATCCTCGCCTACAGCCAATAAGGAGTTGCTTACTCCCGAGAGCACTCACCTTCAGAAAAGGTGGAAGGCGGAAACCAGCGCCACCTTTAGGGCGTGGTACAACGCAGCTCCCTACACCCCAAAAAGACCACCAAGAGAACCAGTCTGATGCAACAGCAAAGAGTCTTTATTGACAAGCTAGCTTGGGTCACTGGCACAGCGGTAGAGTTAGAGCAACCTTGAACAGCATGAGACAAGGGTTTTCGGGGGGGGGGGGAAGGGGGAAAGAGCTCTAAGGGCTTCAGAGCTGGGTTACTTACAGTCCTGGGATTGGACCAAGCTCAGGCTAGGGGATACCTGTTATGAATTCATTGGCTGTTTTGAATTCTAGGGATGTTTCAACAGTTAGCAGTGGTTGGTTCCCTATATCAATCAGCAGCTCAGTAGGTATACCTGGAGACTATCTGTCTCCTTCCCAGGAAGATGATGTTTGGAATGTCAGGTATTTCCCCTTAGATACTGGCTCCTCCATGGATGGTGTCTGCTCGTGGGCTCCACACACTTTCATAGGAGAATCTTGTTCATTGAATGTGGTTACATTGAATGTGTTACATTGAATGTGGTTACATTGAATGTGTTACATTGAATGTGTTACATTGAATGTGTTACATTTTAGTTTTAAGAAGAGAATATTGTTGACTAAGTTCATCAGTTGTTCTGTGTTCACGCATTTGAATAAATTTTATCAAATCTCATTTGTTAATATTATCACACATTTTACCAGAGAAGTCTGTAAACATTTTTTTAATTTATTTATTTTTATTTTATGTGAATTGGTGTTTTGCCTGCATGTATAACTGTGTAAGGGTGTCAGATCTTGGAATTACAGACAGTTGTTAGCTGCCATGTGGTTGCTGGGAATTGAACTCAGGTCCTCTGGAAGAACAGTCAGTGCTCTTAACCGCTGAGCCATCAGCCGGTGAGGTCTGTAAACATTTAAAGAGGGTAAGCTTTTGGTGAGTGAAGCAAATGCCTTCAAAATGGTAACATTCTCCTGAGAGCTTAGAGCTTATGATTGATTGCTGCAGTGGGCTGCAGGAGGACCAGAGGAGAAATAATCAGATCACATTTTGTATTATAGTAGAAGTAGCATAGGGTCATTAAGTATGTTTCGAAAACCACAGAGTGGAAAGGAATTTAAGTTCTATCCACTGTGTTGCAGGGGCTGCAAGGTTTCAACTTTGGACAAATATAGTACATTTAGGCATTTTCTTTGTGTTAAGTTTCCTGGCATGCCATTCACTCAGTAAAAGGCTTCTTGACATGAGGTACTGTGATCCCATGCATGAGGATGCTTTTTGATCTTGCCTACTGACCAGGTCACTCACCATCCTGACTCTGTTTGGTATAGGGAAGCAGGATCCTCAAGTACAGAGCATGTGTGGAGTTCGCAAGGGAGAAGACGAGATGGACACAAACTGAGGGTGAATTGGGATGGCTGCCAGCACACTTAGAGAAAAAAAAGATTATACCTTTTAAACTCTGTAATTGCAAAGTTATCACACTATATAGTTCCACAGTAAAAGGTATTTTTTCCAAAAAATTATTTTCTGTTTAAAGAGGCTGATGAGGAATCTGCCTGACTACTTTAAAGGCAGGAGCCATTGTGCTGTATGTTTAAAAATAAGTTTCTATTTACTGTGAGTGTTCAGTTGCTCCCTATTTTCTGAAACCTAACCTTCCTTAATCCATGACCTTGATTTGTTTTTGGGAATACTATGACCCTCCTTGACTTTCTCTCAACCTCCCTGACCCCTCTAATCACATGGTGGATGATCACAGTTTTTTAAGGTATTTTTTATTTCTTTATTGCCTCATTGGCTCCCTTCTGTAAAACTACGCATGATTTTACTCTTGAAAGCAGTCCAAGAAGTGGGTTCGGGGCTGCTCTCTTTAATTCAACTTAGGAGGCAATTGCTAGTCAGCTCTAGAGTGCACCTCAATAAACATCAAGCTTGCTTCAAATTCAGCTCAAATTGTGGTAGTGGTTTTATTCTCCTCGGGGGGATTAACACTACTATTGTATACATTTTAATTCTTCACTAAAGCCTGCACAAAATTGCCCAGTCACTAGAAATGAAAAGGGTGCTGGGGAACTGTGATCCACAAAGTTGAAATGCAAGACCTTTGACAAGCAGCAATGGTCATCAAGCAATGCACACCAGGGACAAACCCACATAGGAAATCTTCTGTCTTCTTTCCCACTGTCTTCAAGAGTTTGCATTCTGACTCTGTTTTTTGCAAATGGATCTGACTATGTCCAAGTAGCTGTCTCCTGTTAGCACAGCGTATAAACATGAGGAGTTCAATCCAGCCCTGGGCCCTGAGCCTGCTAGCCACACTGTCCTGCATCTTTTCTCTGTTGCAGTAGAGGGTCCCCTCCATTCCTGCTGTACTTGACTTTCATTGAGCTATAGTTTCATATGGCCTGCTTAAAGGAGGGATGTATATATGGTTTTGCACTTCCTTGCCTTTGTAAGTGATTAATCAGTATACAAATATGGCTGAAACACGTAGGAAATATAGGCTGAGAACCTTACAGAATGTGTGTTAAGTCAGTCGTGTGTGGTGTCTGACCCTGGCTCTGCATGGCCACATGTGGTCAGTAATATGCTCATCTGTGGCTGAGGAAACTGGGGCTTCTACATTGTCACTTCTGATCATCTCATCCTCACAAATCTCAGCCCCGGTTCTTTCAGTAATTCTGTTCTATCAAGACTTGCGATATCAAGGACTTAGTGTGAAGGGCTTTGTCAAGTGTCTCCACCAGCCCATAGTTCTTCATTATTGCCATCTCTGGTAGGTTTTGACCAGATTATGTTTATTTTCCTCAGCAAGAACAATGCTTATGATGCCCACACTTTTATAATAGCTTTTAAAAAAAAAAAATGAAGCCCTACAGGGTTTGCTTTGAATAGGGTTGAAGTTCCAGAAGCTAGACACACACATGTCAAGTATATCCAGGCCAAAATTTTATATAGCAAGGCAATCTGTTCAAACTAGAGTGTGGTGTTCAACCCCATCAGGGCTTGTTTTGTTTGTCTCAATCAACTCCTTTAATAGGGCCTTGGAAATACAGATAGGATGCCTGAAAATAATCACTCTTTTCTAATTACAATATTGCTTTTTTGAAAATTAATTATCAAGCATAGCACCACATAAGGGAATTTTGGTCCATGAGGAATCACCTACAGGACAGGGAGTAATCCCTTAGGATTTTGTTATCTATGGACACTGTGGACATCTATTTTATGCAAGTCCATCCCATCTGTTTTTATTTCATGATCCTACAAGAATGAGACCTGTTTCTTGTGCTGTGTATTGATGTGCTAGACAGGTTTGGGTTGGTTTTGTCTTATGAGCTTGACATATGTTAGAGTCTTCCTGGAGAAAGTGAACTTTGATTGAGAAAGTGTTTTGTTTTTTTTTTTTTTTTTTAAAAACAACTCTTTTTTTTTTTAACTTTATTTATTTATTTGCCCTGGTGTTTGCCTGGAACTGGAACTACAGACAGTTGTTAGCTGCCATGTGGGTGCTGGGAATTGAACCCGGGTCCTCTGGAAGAGCAGGCGGTGCTCTTAACCGCTGAGCTATCTCTCCAGCTCTGAGAAAGTGTTTTCATAACATTGGCATATAGGCAAGCCTGTGGGTGTTTTCCAGATGCTGGAGAGCCCACCCTTTGTGGGTTTTGATAGTTGGTCCTGGGATGCAAACTGAGTAGGCCATGAGGCACAAGCCAACAAGCAGCATCCTCCATGTCTTTCCTTCATTTTCTGACTCCAAGTTCTTTCCTTGAGTTCCTGCCCTAAACTCCCTCCGTTGAAATAAACCCTTTCCTCCTTCCCCAAGCTGTTTGTGATCATGATGTTTTATCACTGCAGTAGAAAGTAAATAAAGAAAATAAGTCTGATGTCATACTTCTCTGAGAGTAGCAGGAAGTATTAGGCCTGTGGAGGCCCCTCACCACAAAAGTCTCTGTAGCGTTGTCACCATAGTTGTTGGCGTCTGACAGCCCTGATGACCTAGGCTGGACCGACATCCACAATAAGCCAACAGAAAAGACAAATGCAGTGGAAAGACCTTGGGCCTTCACTGGGAGGATGAGTGGTAAGAGAAGATTGTCAGGACATAAAGGATTCCTGTAGCTATATTTCAGTTCATAATGAGCTATAACATTCCCTAACAATGTTACCCCAACTGGGAACAAGTAACAGATAATAAAGCCTATGAATTTATTCAAACGACCACAGGAAATATCTGAAAACTTCATAGCTAAGAGAAAATTGGAATGGGAAGACACTCTTTTTTCTTTTATTGTTTAAATTTTATTTTATTATTATTTATTTTTAGAAAATAAAGTTCTTTTTTCCCCATGCATCCCCTTGTTCTCCCTCCCCCCATCCCTCCCTGTCTGCCTACAGCCTCCCTCCTCCCCATCCCCCCATCCCCTCCCCCAAAAGGGCAAGAAGTCCCAAGGTGGATCAACTCAGCATCCACCCCAGGCAGGTCCGATTTCCTCATCATAATGTCATGACTGGGTTAGGTGTTCCTCTGAGAAGAATGGGCTCTGAAGTGCCAGCCCATGAACAGAAACACAGTCTGATCCGTCCCCTTGAGGCTCTACATACTGCCCATGTCAGTGGACAGCTGCCTATCCTTGGAGGGATGAAGACATTTTTTTTAAGATTAATTTTTTATTCTTTTTTTTACGTGTATGTCTGTGTCTGCACTATGCATGCACAGTGAGGCCTGGCTTACTGGGTGCCTAGAAAAGGGCATCTGATCCCCTGGAGCTGAAACAACATGATTTGTGGCCACCTACTGTGAGTGCTTGAAACTGAACTCTGGTCCACTGTTTTGGCAGCAAGCTATAGTAACCACTAATTCAACTTTCCAAGGAAGACAATTTTTGCCTACATTCCTTTGCTGGATCCAAGAGCTTGGAACAAGGCCAGGCAAAGGGTAGATTCCCCAACATTTACTGAGAAGTAAATCTCAGGAACAGATGGCCAGAAGGTGGAGTCTGGAGCAGGAAAGACTGTTTATTAAATGTAGTGGGCATCTTCGCTCTCAGGTATATAGGAGGGACATCTTATTTACTTTAAGACAAGACACACACGCACAGTCCTAGAGCCCCCTCCACACCTGGGACACAGCACCAAGCCTCTGGGCAAAAAAGAAAATTGGAGGCAGAGATGACTTTTCAGTTTGGAGAATCAGGATGAAAGGGTTGTCTCAGAACACAAAGTCCTCCTAATCCAGAATTCCAGCTGCCTCTCAACTCTGAGCCCTGCCCAAGCCACAGCTACACAGGCATGGGAGCTGCCCTATGTCACAGTCCCACAATTAGGGAACCAGTATCATATCAGAACCAAGGAATGATGGGTGTATGGAGATGGCTGTGGCAAGGTGAGTCCACGTCTGCCTAAGACCCAAGAGGATAACAAGAGGCAGGACAGCTGGGTCCTGTCCCAGAGCTATGGAATGGTTATCCTTGTATCCACACAGGAAATGAATGATCTGTGTCTTTTGGAAGCTCTACCCTGCATGTGAGGAGGACTGTGCTATACATGGAGATGGAGGTTCGTGAAGGGATCATACTGATGTCATGGGGAGAGCTGTGCAGATGTCCAGAGTCACTTGGGATCTCTCAGTGGTCCATTCTGTTCTCAGCTCCTGCACTTCTATACTCCACCCTCTGAAGACACACGACCACTGACAAACCAGCCAACTTCCATCCCGAGGTCCTTTCTCTCCTTCAGATCTCTGTGACCTAATGTAAGCCGGAGTCAAAGGCCTGGACCAGCCAAGAAAGTAACACAACACTGTGGCATAAAGAATAAGAAAATGAGAATCTCAAAATCAGGGACCAGGATTAGACATTTCAGGAAGAGACACAGACCTCAGTTCCCCATTTCTTCTTTGACTATGTCTATGATACCAGCATCTGGGATTGAAGGCAAAAGATATTGCGAACAGAAACAGAAGGGCAGGGATCCGGCTAAAGCAATTTGTCCCCCCAGACAATGCTCACAGGACATCAGGCCCAAGAACTGAGTCTACCTGAGAAAGCAGGGCTCTAAACACTGCTCCTAGCAGTTAACCTTTCTACTACTCAACCCACCAAAATCTGTCATTTCCACTGGAGACTAACACTCCGTACAGCACACAGGATGAGGATACCCAAGCTCTGTGCCCTCCTCCTGGTCCTCATTGCTCCTCACAGCTTCAAGGGCCATGACCCTAAGGTCAGCAGAGTGGAGTAAGAAGCCTCTGCAGAAGGGAGTGAGGCTTCACCATAGAAACTGTGCCTCACTTTGCCCCATTCTGTTCTCCCTGCTCTACCAATTGTGTGGTTCCTGCTCAGTTCCCTTCTTCATACTGCCCAGAGCTCCCTGCTCCCCTAATTCTCTCCAGCTCCAAGCCTTAACAAGGTGTTCTGACAGGAGGCTGTGGTCTCATCCCCAGGCTCACATTGCAGTATTTCTACATCCTCTTGTCAGGCATGGCCCTTCTGCTGTTGCTATGTGGATGATACTCAGTGTGTGGCATATCATGAAAACAGGACCAAGCCACTGGGGCCCTTAGTGTGTGTGTAGGTAGGCAGGAGTATTGGGGGAAGCAGACACCAAAACCCCAAGAAACCACACAAGGTTTCAAAGAAAAACTGAGGAAATTTCCCCAGCTGCTATAAACAGAGTTTTACAGGTGAATGACCTCAGTTCAAAGGTCAGGACCCCTCCATGTTCTGACATACAGACCCAAGTTATCACTTTCTCTTATCTAAGGAAAAGGCCCCATCAAACTGACCTGTGGAGACACTGGAACCTGGAGGGACTCAGTGACCAGACTCAGTTTTTGGTGCATTTTAGAGTCAAAAAGGTCTTGGGCAATTGCATGAAGACAAGTCTGACTTTGTGTGTGGTGCTCACTGGCAGTAGATCTGATTGCAATGGCAGAACCAGGATATCATACTCTAAAGAATGTACATGGCTATGACTTGGGCACAAAAGAATGCTTTCTCTGACGATTCTGTGAGCTTACCCACTCTAGCCACCCTGAGGTACCTGAGCTCCTGGACTGCAGCTCAGATCCTCAGGCACCATGAGAGGAGGAGCATGATTTGCCATACTGACTGAAGACTTACCGTAGAGGAGGTGCATGGAGATGCTCCACACACAGCTGGGCACTGGGCACAATATGTTTCTGCTTACAGGTAAGAAGGGTGTGGTGATATATTATATATCTAATAAAAGGACAGAATCACCCACACCAGCCATAAAGGTCAGAGAGTGATGACCCATGCCTTTAATCCCATCACTCGGTAGAAAGAGCTCCCTCTGGATCTCTGTAAGTTCAAGGCCTAAAAGTCAGGCAGTAGTGGTGCACTCTGTTAGACCCAGCACTTGAGAGGCAGAGGCAGGTGGATCTCTGAGAGTTCAAGGTCAGCCTGGTCCACAAAGTAAGTTCCAGGACAGCCAGGACTGTTACAAAGAAAACCCTGTCTCAAAAACAAAAAAAAAAAGGCTAGAGAAATGGCTCCAAACTATTTTATTACATATACAGTATATTTTTCTCTCAAACTGTGTTCATGTATACTAGGGAGAAAGACAACAAGATCACCTTGAACACTAACTCCGTTTTGCATCAAATGGAGAAGAAGGCTCCACAGTTCTCTGATTCAGCACGAGAGAGGGACTCTCCAGAGGGTTCAGCCTTCCCAGGAGAAAGTTCAAAATCTGTCTATGAACCTAACTTCTCTACGGCCTGATCTCTACCCAAATATAACACCCTTGTAGTTCTGGCTCCAGCGTGGTGAAGTCTCTCAGACCACATCCAGTCAAAACCAGAAGACCATTTTTCCTAGAGTTTGCTGCTATGTGCTGGCTCATGATGATTCTGAAACTTTCCAAGGAATAGATTGTCTAGGCCATGAGTTTAGGCTGTTGTGTAAGGATCTTCTTTCCAGGTCAACAGTAAGTCTATGGGGACTGACCCCTGATCTTGGATAGAAGAGGCAGGAACCCATGGAGGAGCTCAGGCTGACAGGTCATGTTTTCCTTTTCCCAGGAGAGACTGATGCTGGGATACAGAGGTTCCTGTTAAAGCTTTATGAGGATGTGACCCTGTGGGGCCTGTGGGACAAGGGGAGAGTCATAGGGTATTGTCCTGGACTATTCTGATTCTCAGGACTGAGACAGTCAGAGTGTCACCACTCACAGACACTGATGTGAATTTATTCCTTATTCTTTGCTTTACAGGATAGGACAGAGCCTTGTGTTGGGCAACCATAGAGGATTTGTTCAGGTGCTCCCTTTCCCATTATTCCTTCAAGAGCTCCTGGCTTTTCATTCTGCAATTGGCATCTGACTGTGTCTGAGTACTCATCTCCCTCCCAACAGTGCAACAGTCTCAAGGGAGGAACCCAGTCCAACCCAGAGCACTGAGCTCTCTCTGCACTGAGCGTATCTGTTTCCCAGACATCTCTCTCTATCAGCAGAGGCTGGCTTAGAAATCCCCATCAGTGACTGAACTTTAGATTTGATTGAACTACAACTTCATACTTTAAAAAGAAGAATATGTATAGGGTATTTGCAACTTCTTGCCAGGGAAGATGATTGATTTATGTACTAAAAATGAGTAAAATCCTCCTATAGGGAAAATGATGTGCTATACCCTTATAGAACCTGTGTTTGCTGCACTAAATGCATTGTCTGTGATGAAAATACAGTGGCTGTGTGAAACCAAGTGTATTATTAATAAAACAGGAATGGATGTGAGAGTGAGAGAGCTGTGAGGAGAATAAAGTCTGAACAGTCTCACCTGCTTGCAGCCTTGATGCTTTTTGGTATTCCTTTCTGGGTTCCTAAATATCTGCTGCATCCCTAGGCAATTCATCACAATTTCACATCACGGAGGATGTAATGCGACAGCCCACATCACTAGGCACACTAATCCACATTAGGCAGTCCCTCTTTGGTCAGGTCTCAGGTACTGCTCACATTCTAGCCATGCCCTTGGCAGTTTGAATACTGACCTGGTCTGGGTGAGGACCTTGCCTATATTAGTGAGCTTGGCACCTGTGTCAATGTTCTGTGCAAACTCTGGATCTGGCAAGATTTCTAGCACACTGAGTTCTGCATGGTTTGATTCAAAGTTTCTTCCTTACTATGTATGAGAATCCTGCCAGGTTTCAGTACATATTCCCATGCACATGCTCTGACTGTCCCCAGAGTGTGGTTACTGGAGAGTCTGGGGTAAACAGCCATCAGCTCAGCAGAAGTCTTTGAAAAATGACACTTGGCTACTGCTCTGGTTGGGTACTGAGGGTGGTTTTCCAGCATCTCTCCTGCTGTGGATGCTTGTAGCTTTTGTCTCTCTTGGGCTCCCTCTTTTAACTTAAAATATCTGTTACTGAGAGAGCAATAGAGATTTTCTAGGGCTTCTGTCTTTCCCATAGCTTTGGTCCCTTCTACTATTAGAGGGTGCTCTTAGATCTTCCAATTCCCCCTTCATGAACTCAGGACTTTCTTCATTCTGCTTTGTAAAGTTTCCTTTTATACTTTGCCAATAAGCATCACTCACTACTTCTGATAGCTTTTGTCCAAATCGCCCCAGCTTTCTGGCAGATTCTCTGTGTGTGGCGTCAGCCCCATCAGTTTTGCTTCATGCTTCTGCAGAGTTAGATATGGCATATAAGTCTGATGTCACCCTCCTTTGTGTGTTCCCTGTCTCTGAGAGCAGCAGCATGGGGTGTTTCTGTCATTGTTCTGTAGGAAGGCACCTGAACACTTTGTGATACTGTCAACAGAATCTCTGAGGTCAAAGGCTGGCTTCCGACGGCCCTAATAGGCTAGGACCACTCATTTACAATAAACTTGTTGAAGTGATGAGAACAGAGTGACCAGAGAGAGGAGACTTGGGGCAGGAGAAAGGAACAAACAGGCCAGTGACTGGCAGCTACCCACCAAGCTGATTTTTGGAATCCTGACATGAGGTTTAGTTTAAGGACACTGCAGGAAGCCTTCTCCCCTGTTCTGTTCTATAACATTTTCTGCCTGGACCTCCCAGTACTGGCTTTACTTGGGTTTGTCATGATAGAAACTTTCAGAAATGTTAACTTTTCAAAAATATCTTTTCACAGCATCATTTCATCTTGGAAAATAGTTCTTTCTCTTTCTATTCTGCTTACATGAAATTAGTCATTAATATCTACAGTGAATCAAATGTCTCAAACATCCAGTTCCTAACATGGTAAATATGGATTGGTATAATCCACAGAAACACAATCACCATTAATGTCTGCACAATCTCTAAGAACATGTAGAGAATTTGACACCAAAACATTTGAGAATGACTGACTTTCTGGGCTCTGGGCTAGGACTCGAGAATGTTGTGACCAGGACCAGAAGGACAGGGATCAGGGTAAAACAATTTGTGTTCAGACATTAATCCCACAATACCAGGCCACAGAACTGAATCCAAAGTGAGGAAATAGGGCCCTAGATATTTCTTTTTCAAGGGTTCATCTCTCCATAACCCAACCCACCAGGTCTATGTCACCACCTTTGGGAATTCTTAGAGAAGCCAGTCAACCTCCATATCGGAGTTACAAAGTGAAGAGACGTCAGTCCTAACTGAGACACCACTCATCACAGAGGATGAGGACACCTATGCCCTGTGCCCTCCTGCTACTGCTGGTGGCTTTGGGCCTGACCCAGAACTGTGCAGGTAGGTGCGGGACCTGGAGGGAAATGGCCTTTAGGGGAGCAGGGTGCAGCACTGGGAATCCTCATCTCCTCCATCACCTCACCAGATCCTCCGTGCTCCCCCAGCTGGACCACCCCTGCCTCCCTCCCTTCATCACCCCTGCTCTGCTTTCTTCCCAGCCCACCAACCTGCCCTGGGTCTAGGCAGGGTAACGATCTCAATGTGTGTCATTCCCAGGATCACATTGGCTGCAGATTTTCGACACCCTGGTTTATGGACCAGACATCTGGGAGCCCCGGTTCATCCGTGTCTGCTATGTGGACACCACACAGATCAAGGGATTCGACAGCAATGAAGCAACTGCAAGAATGCAACCTCGGGTTCCCTGGATGGAGCAGGAGCCGCCTGAGTATTGGGAGAAAGAAACAGAGGAAATCCTGAGCAATTTACCGAATGAACGAGAGTTTCTTCAGGTCCTGATGAGGCACTACAAGCACACCAAGAATGGTGAGTGACGGCTCCCATACCCTCAAGGTCTGTCTTGCCCAATTCGCTCCACTCCAGGTCCCCAGGTCCAATATTAAACCACATACTGTGACCGGGTTAGGGGGTTAGTCTGGGACAAAATCCCAGGAGTCGGAGAACCAGCCCTGACTGGTAGTCGAATGGGGTGGGGTAGAATATCACACCCTACAGAAGATGCTTGGCTGCAATGTGGATAACAATGGAAGTTTCCTCCGCGCTCACTATCGCTTCACCTACTACGACCACGATTACGTCACTCTGAGTGAGAACCTGAGCTCTTGGACTGCAGAGGGTCGGGCAGCTCAAATCATAAGGCGCCACTGGGATAGAGAAAGAAAGGCTGAGAACTGGAGGACTTACCTACAGGGGGAGTGCGTGGAAATGCTTCGTAGATGCCTGGACCTTGGGAAGGCGACATTGCTGCGCTCTGGTAAGAGGCACTTGCCAACTCCTTCTGAGATCAGTATTCCTGTCTCCAGAGGCCCCCTCGCCAGGGAGCAGCTGGAATACTTACTCTGTCTTGCATCAAGGGGGGAAAGAGTGCTCCTGAGTTTCCTGACTCAACATGAAGGAAACTCTCCAGAGGATTCACTCTTCTCCCACAACAGTTCAGTCTGTCAATTAGGCAGCAGTTCCCATCCATTTGCATTGTGAAACATGGCCTTTCCCGGGCCTGTTGGCTGTCCACGCACAGTGACATTGAATGTTGTCTGACCCTAGGGTTGCTGAGTCTCTCAGACCCTGCCCAGTCAGAACCAGAAGTCTATTTAACTAGAGGGAGATTCAGAGTCTCCTGCTCTGTGCTGGCTCATGATCATTCGGAAATTTTCCAAGGAATATATCTTCCAAACCCTGAGTTTAGGCTGCTGTGTGGTGTCTGCTCCCCTCCCTTGTGGTAGAAATAGTCTCCTTCTGACCCCCGAGAAAAAAACATATAAAAAATACAGGTGAGCCACGGGCCGGGCCACGTGGCAAATAGATTACTAAAAATGAGTTAAATTAAGATACAAGAGCTAGCTAATAATATGCTTAAGACATAGGCCAAACAATATAAAGTTAATATAAATGTCTGATTCATTTCTTTGGGGGACAAAAGCCACCACAAACAAGGTCCAAACTTCTGGCCCAAACGGGCCTAAAATTTTCTACAACACTCCCTCATTCACCTCTCATCATTTGCAAGGATGGTCACATGAGCACTGCGCAGTCCCCAGGAGAAATGCAAAATGCCTGAATTTTCCAATTGTTTCCCTCAGATCCTCCCCAGACATATGTGACCCATCAAGTAAGAGCTGGAGGGAATGCCACCCTGAAGTGCTGGGCCCTGGGCTTCTACCCAGCTGAGATCACTCTGACCTGGTACAGGGATGGGAGCAACCATACCCAGGATATGGAACTGGGAGAGACCAGGCCTGCAGGAGATGGAACCTTCCAGAAGTGGTCATTTGTGTTGGTTCCTTCTGGAGAGGAGCAGAGATATACATGCCATGTGAACCATGAAGGGCTGCCTGAGCCCCTCACGCTGAGATGGGGTAAGGAATGGGTGTGAGTGAGAGTCTGTTGTAAGGAGAAGTGTGAGCCCTTTAAAAGAACCAGAGCAGGGTCAGGGTCCTCACTGTTCCTTTCTTTCATCAGAGCCTCCTCAGCCAATCATCTTCCTCGTGGCAGTTCTTATTGGCTCGGTTCTTGGAGCTTTGGCTATAGGATCTACAATGATTTTTCTAATATGGAGGAAATAAAGGTAAGGAAAGGGCAGGGTTTAAGTTCTTGTCTCCTTAGGGATTTCAAGCTCAAGCTATAAATGTACCCTGAACTTTGAGAGGAAGATTGTATCCATACACAGGTGCTGGGGCCTCTGTGCTGACTACCTCTATTGTAAAGCATAAAGGAAATGCTGAACAGACCCATCACCCTCTTGATAGGCCTGATTCTGATTTCCCATGTTACAGGAAGCCAGTGAGTGCTCTTCATGTGTTGTCTTCCATTCTGTTTCCTCCTGCTTCCATGGAGCTGCAGTCACAGTTCTAGAAGCTTCCCTGGAGTCTGGGCTAGGAGTTTCCTCCCCCTCTCATGACTGTACTGCTCCCTGGTCTCTCACTGGTTGGTTCTTCCCACAAGTGAAAAAAGAGGTATCTCTAATTTGGCTGCCAGTAATTAAGGGGAAGATGGTTCCCCAGACCCTTGCAAGGGTAGACAGATATCCATGGTGGGAGGAACAGAGAGAGGTTCACACATTTCTCTCTTGACTCTATTGCTGTGAGCCCTTAACAGGTCTTATACTGTACTGCCTTAGTTAAGTACAGTGCCCAGGGATCTGATACATCTCTCCCAGTAGGTCAGGAAGTATTCAGAGAACACATTGCTGAGCTGTGGTGACTCTCTAGACAGATCTTTGGGGAGGGGGCACTATGGCTTCCTGTATCATGACTTCATATCGTCACTCAGAATTTGGTCTTAATTATTTTCTTCTATAGTGTATACACATACTTTGTATGACTTCAAAAGCTCCCAACTTTTCTTTCTGCAACTGGCTTCTGGGTCCAAGTGTCTGTCTCCTGTCAGCATGGCATAGGGAAGTGAGTTCAGCCCAGACTCAGCATGACTCCTGTCCACACTGACACATGTGTATTCCCCAGTCATCTCTCCTGACCCAGGACAGGCAGGCCATGGGAAACTTCCAGCAGAGACTGTACTTTAGTTTCCAATGAGCTATAAGTTTATTCTTCCTTCTTGAAAACAAGGATGTGGATATTTTGGTAATTTTGTTTGGTAAATTATTTCTGTGGTTTGCTTAGTGGGTAAACACAATCAAAGCAAAATGACTAAAATAGTAACTCTATCTTGAGAAACTGAAATCCATCTTTCAATCTTCTCCATCCTTTTCCAGATGCCTCTCTTTCTACTAAACCTCATGTTTAAATCTGTTAATATGTCCTCCTAATAAACTTGAACTTTGCTTTATACTGGGTAGTCCTTAAATTCTTTTTTTCTTTTTCAAGTCAAGAATCTCACCTTCACCTGAGTACAGGTCTTTGAACAAAACTCCCTGGCTGCTGCACATGCAGGATGAAGCTGTCTCTACCCTACATCAAACTGCTGCTGCCATTACTCCTGCAAAAGGACCCTTGAACAGTGCTGGCCAGTTCCCTGGAATGCCTGAGCTGCTCCACTCTGCTCTTCTGCTTTGTGTGTTACCTATGTTCCTTCACTTTCACTAGCCAAATACACACATAGTGGTTTCTTTTTTATTTTTATGAGTGTTTTATCTTCATGTGTGCATGTCTGTGCACCACTTGCATGCCTAGTTCCCATGGACACCAGAAGAGGGCCTCAGGTTCCCTGAAACTGTGATTATAGACAGCTGTGATTTATTTTATTTTATTTTACTTTATGTGCATTGGTGTTTTGCTTGAGTATATGTCTGTGTGATGGTGTCAGATCCAATGGAACTATAAGCTGCCATGTGGATGCTGTAAATTGAACCCCAGTCATCTGGAAGAGTAGTCAGTGATCTAAACAGCTGAGCCATCTCTCCAACCCCAGCTTCGAAATCTTATAGAAACATTAAGACCAAACACAGGTCCTCAGGAATAAAATCCAGTGCTTTTAATGCTCTGTACAGCCTCAAGACTCACATAGTGTTTAACAGCCGCTCCTGTGCCAAATATCCCTTCAGAGCCGTCCGTACCCCAGTCTTCGGTCAGGTGGAACCATACTTGCAGACATCCACTGCCTCAAGAGATCTTCCTGAGACCAAATTGAGGTGCTCTGACTCTGAAGTGACATCTGAGGAGAAAAAAAAACCTCTGTAGGCAGAACATTCTGGGTTCAGAATATGGTAAGAATTGCTGACTCTTGAGCTGGAGGGATGTTTTGGTGACTTAGAACATTGATGGCGGGCTGGAGAGATGGCACAGAGGTTAAAAGCACTGACTGTTCTTCCAGAGGTCCTGAGTTCAAGTCCCAGCAACCATATGGTGGCTCAAAGCCATCTATCTTGAGATCTGGTGCCCTCTTCTGGCACATAGAACATTGTTGGCTGTTGGTGGCTGTTCCGACATTTATACAGTCCTGGAGAGGGGAGTGTGGACTGCAGAAACAGACAGAATTAGATGAAGACAGAAAACTAGAGTTGGGAGGGCAATGACTGAATACTCAGCTGCCTGATTTTATTTCCCATGTTAGTATTTCACACATGAAAAAACTTGCCAGCACCCTGCCAAGGGAGCCATATTAAGTTTATTAAGGTGGGGAAAGGGAAAAAAAAGGAGAGAGAGAGGAGGGGGGAAGGGAGGGAGGAAGGGAGGGACAGAGAGAGAGAGAATAAGGAGGCAGAGAGGAAGAGAAAAGAGAGAGTCTCCCACATGGTTGGGGCTTTTAAAGGTAGACACACCTTAACGATAAATGTCAGAGGCTCTTTGGAGCCCCTGCAGGCAGGGTCGTGGCCACAGCAATGCAACGCCTAACACCCTGGGCTTTTCATACCAAGCAAAGGGGAGGGGCAAGTATAGACAGGTGTACACACTTCTTCAATTCTCAAACATAAGATACATGGTAACCACAACTTTGGCCAAAGCATTTTATTATGCAGCCTTGCAGGGAAAAACAAACTCAGATTCTCTGACCTTGAGTCAAAATGGAAACAAGCCATAAGCTGGAATGTTTGTGGGCTCCCACAGATGGCTCTTCTGGAGGACTGGGTTCAATACCCATCATCCACATGAGGCTAACAATGATCTATCATTCCAGTCCCTGAGAAATCAATGAACTCTTTGGGCCCCCTCAGGCACTGAACACATGTGGTACAAATACATACATTCAGGCAAAACACCCATATACATAAAATTTTTAAAAATTTCAAAAAAGTTGCTGATTCTATGCACGACATGCTCCAAGGTCTAAATTCTTTCTTAAGTTTTAAGAAATTTACTTATTAAATGTATATGAGTGTTTTGCCTACATATATATCTACATATTGTGTGAGTGTTTGGTGCTCCCAAAAAATCAGAAGAGAGAATTAGATCTCCGTGTTGTTGTTGGTATTCTGCAAGAATAACAAGTGTTTTTAACAACTGAGCTATACTATATTGCCTCAGTTGTTCTATTACCAGTAAAGACACATGAGCCAGATATTGGAACGAAGCCCGATAAATCAAAGAAGTGAAAGAAAGAACCACCAGAAGTCCCTCCCTACTGCTTCCTGTGCCTTTCTATCCATATCCTAAGTCCTCCATAGTCTCTATGACTAATTTTTATCAACCAGTTACTGGCTCTGCCCACTGACTCAAAGTCAATTTTTCTCAGAATGTCACAGTACGATCAAATATATCACAATATTTCTCCCTTTTTGTCTAAATAAAAAGTAAAGGTTTTGACTCTAACACAGTAAAACTATGTTCAATAAGAACAATTATCAGATAAGAATTATATTCACAAAGTCCAGTTCATTTGTATTTAGAAAATCTGGAGAAATACTCTATTACACATCCTATCTCATGGTGCACATCTTATCTGGTATGTTGGTACTGCAGTACCCAGGCCCATAAGCCAAGCAGGAATGATAATGGCAATTCTCCCCCAGTGGCCTAATGTTTGGGTTTTGTGCATATCATAAGAACACTCTGAACACTATGCTACTTAACCACACCTCCAAATATATACTATATGTAATATTTAGTACCTATTAATAAATATTAAATATATTCAATTGTAAGATATAATATTGAGAGATAAATGTAATTTCACTCCCATGTAACAAAGCCTGATAGGTGTGGAAAATGGCTCTGTTTAGTATAATGGAGCTCAAATGCTGCTGTCTCTCCAGAACCACTCTTCAGATTGATAGCTCACCTGTGTCTTACTGCAAACTAAAGTGAAAATTATAGTAACTTTAAATATTAAGGAGGCTTAGGTGTATATTATTGACAATAACTTAATTTGAGGCAATATACAGACTTACACATGAAGCTGGCCACACAGCCAGAAACAGAAACAACACTCCATCCTCACTTTAAATCCGAGGTAGAATTAACTGTCTAAATAAATATTAAGACCTTTTTATTTTACTGTGGTATCAGAAATGAGTATCCACAATTATCTGATAACAACATTAAACTATTCCACCTACATATTTGGGTAGGGCAGGCTGTTTGTTTCAGATTGTTCAACAGGAATAACAGGTTAAATGCAAAGTATATATGAAAATTCATTGGTCTTCTACTGGAACAGATTAAGAAAAAGACTTGCAAACTCTGAAGTGAAAAAAGACTGCTTGGAAAATAATTCTCATAAGATGTTATTTTGTCCCCCTAGAGGTACACCTGAATCAGTCTTGATGTTGGGGGGAGAAAACTGGATCTGCCAGGAGTGGAGGCTGAACTAAGCCATATTGGGACTGCCTGCCCATGGGAGGATGGGGAGTTGTGGAGAAGAGAGAATGACCTGATGTGGTGGGAGGGGGAAGGGACCTTGAATAAGGATATACAAGGATAGAAAATGTGATTTCTTTATTCATAATAATAAAAAAAGAAAAAAAATAAAGTTATAATCCATACTTTAAAAAGATTTTATTTTGTCAACACAATGAATTTGTTAATATTCTGAATCAATTGGATATATTTTTTAAGGTTTTGGTTTCTAATATTATTTACACATATAACTGATAAAAATATGTTTCACTAAATCCTAGGAGCACATGGAGATTCTGAGACCAGAAAGTCTGAGAACAGCTAAGACAACTGTTGAACTGGAGACAGAAAGACAACATGAGGAAAGTTCTGTTCCTGTAAGAGGAGATGAAGGACAAAGACCCAGATGGCCGGTGGCTTGGAAGCCCAGCCCTGGAGATTTCCCCTCTCCGACAAGCTTCACTTCCTGGTCTCCCAACTGAGTCTGATTCTTCTGCCTAGACACTTATGACGCGTTGGTAATTTCCACCCCCACTGGGTGTCAGTTTTCTGCAGAAGCCAATGCGAGCTTCCGAATTCTAAAAACCGCGCAAAGCTCAAATGTTCCCCAGATCCGAGATGGGGGCGATGGCTCCACGCACGCTGCTCCTGCTGCTGGCGGCCGCCCTGGCCCCGACCCAGACCCGCGCCGGTGAGTGCGGGGTCGGGAGGGAAACGGCCTCTGCGGGGAGGGCGGGGGCGGCCCCGGGGAAGCCGCGTCCCCGCATCGCCCAGCCACCATCCCGCCCCTTCTCCACCCGCGTCCCGAGCCCCGCGCCCTGCTCCCCTCCCGGCCCGCGCACCTGCTCCAGACCCTGGGAGGAAGGTGGAGCCGCTGTCAACGCCTTGCCTCCTCCAGGCTCACACTCACACTCGCTGCGTTATTTCGGCACTGCCATGACCCAGCCTGGACACGGGGAACCGCGGTTCATCGCCTTCGGGTTCGTGGACGACACGCGCTTTGTGTGGTTCGACAGCGATGCGATGACCCCTAGAGAGGAGCCGCGGGCGCCGTGGATGGAGGACAAGAGGCCCGAGTACTGGGAGAGGCAGACTCGGATCGCCAAAGCTAACGCGCAGATTTTCCGTAAGAATCTGAGGACCCTGCTGCGCGACTACAACCAGAGTGAAGCAGGTGAGTGACTACTGCACGGGACGCTTAGCGCTGTACGGCTTAGATAGCCCCCCACATAGTCGAGCCGGCTCATAAACTCAGAGTTACTGCCGGGCGCATCTATAGGCCCACAGAGCTGTTGAAATTCACCAGTGTCAGGGGAAGACTCGACCATTAGAGGTCCTTCATTCCTCCACGGGGCGGGGCTAAGAGTAGCGGGCGGGGCCAGGCCTCTGGGGCCGATTACTTTGGCCTTCCAGGGTACCACACCATCCAGTCCATGCGTGGCTGCTATATGGGCAGTGATGGGCGCTTCCTCAGCGGGTACTACAGGACAGCGTATGATGGTGCGGACCACATCTCTCTGAACGACGACCTCCATTCGTGGACTGCTGCAAACAAAGTGGCTCTGATTACCCAGCGCAAATATGAGGCAACGAACGAGGCCGAGCACCATAGGGCCTATCTGAAAGTTACTTGCATGGAGTGGCTCCGCAGCCATCTGGAGAAGGGGAAAGAGTTACTGCAACGTGCAGGTATTGAGTGGCAGGGAACACCTGGATCGCTGGGTTTACTTTCCTGCTTTGGGTCTCCTGCAAAGGCACCTCCCTTCTGGTCTAGCCTAGGTGAATCTTTTTCCGTTCTCTCTAGCCAGTTAAAGAAGCCCTGTCTTGCAATCCTGGTGGGAGACGTTAGCTGCTGCAGTAACTGACCAACTTGCAGTTTGCCCCAACCCTCCAGAAGCCTTAAACATTATCTGGAGACTCACTTTGTTTTCTGCCCTACTTCAGTCTTTGGAAATTTGGTCAAGGTTTTCTGAGTCACCCAGTCTTCCCCCAGGTCGTCCCTTTCAGAGCTTAGAGCCTCTTACCCTGGGCTGGCTCGAACTGATTTTCCATGCTAGAGAGTATTTTGCCTGGGTTTTGTGCCTTTCCCACCTCAAGTGCCCTGTCCATTCTCAGGATGATCACATGAGCCTACTATTTCAGTGAAGGTAATGCAGTCTCTGAATCTCTGAATTCTCAGATCCTCCAAAGGCACATGTTACCCATCATCGCAGACCTGTAGGTGATATTACCCTGAGGTGCTGGGCCCTGGGGTTCTACCCTGCTGACATCACTCTGACCTGGCAGAGAGACGGGAACGAACAGACCCAGGACATGGAACTTGTGGAGACCAGGCCTTCAGGGGATGGAACCTTCCAGAAGTGGGCAGCTGTGGTGGTACCTTCTGGAGAGGAGCAGAGATACACGTGCCTAGTGCAACATGAAGGGCTGCCTGAGCCCCTGACCCTGAGATGGGGTAAGGAGGGGATAGACTGTCAAGGAAAACAGGAGCCCTCTGGGAAACCAAGTAGAGCTAAGCAAAGCTCCTCACTTTCCTTTCATTTCCCAGATCCACCTCTTCAGCACATAGACCCTATTGTGGGAGTCACTGCTGGCCTGGTTCTCCTTGGAGCTGTGGTCACTGCTATGGTGTGGAGAAAGTTACCAAGGAGGAAAGGTGAGAAGATTAAGGTGTTTTTTATTGCGAATGTACATGGTATCAGTGTGTTTGTGTGCCGTGGTCTGTGTTTAGGTCAAATGATAACTTTGTAGAGTTAGTTCTCTGCTTCTACATTTATGTGTTTTCTGGAGATCAACAGGCTTGTACCTTTACCCACTGAGCCATCTATGGTGTATGTTCTTGAGGGAACTAAAAGCCCATTAGAAGTTTTGCAGCCTTACTAAAGAGAACACCACTTTCCCAGTCCTGTGTACTAACAGTGTTTTGTAAGTCATGTAAAAATAAAGTATTACCAAGATGACTATGGTCCTGGGGTCCCTCTAGAGACACTGACCTCTAAGAGGGCAGTGGGTCCTCTTGCTTTACCCAGCCCTATGGTCCTGTGGTCTACATAAAGTTCAAGGTACTTCTTCCCATTGTTCCAGGATTTGCTTGTTCCCATGACCTCCATGACTTGTGAAAGTTTTGTTTTCTACAAGCAGAAGTAGCAGCTATGTTCAGGCCACCTGTAAATTTGGAAGAGCTTAGCCCTAAGACCCTTGTGGTATACAGAAGCCCTTAATTCTGCCACCACCACCCATCTCCTGAGAGTATTCTAAATTCTAAGACACAGGAAAACCTGAAGTCAGAGACAAGAGTGGCGGGGGCAGGACCATGTTGTAGGCTTCTGAGTTTGGAATGCAAGTGAATGAATATGCAGTGGGCAATTCAGCACCAGTACTCAGTGACCTGCATTTTTCATGAATTTTCCTTTACAGCATGACACTGTGAGTCTGAGCCATATAAAGGTGAACGCACATGTTCATTAAGAGTCCTGACTTCTTTCTGCAACTGGCATCTGACTATATATCCATCTGTGTGAGTTCCTGTCAGCAAAAAATGAGTCTGTTCAGGCAAACTGGTATAAGGATTTTCCCTGTCTATTGAGAACAGCACCTAGATTCAAATCTGTTTGGAATTCTTACAGTTTAGTGTACACTAAGTTACTTCAAATTTGAGAGAGGAAATAAACTTGGGAACATTCCAGAATCTACCTCTGCTGTATGGGTCTGTTTCAGGTTGGGAGAGAAGACTGAGGACCCAAACATGGATGGGGCTATTGCCCAGCTGGTGCTCAGCCCACTGTAGACTTCATCTGGGTCATTTTTGCTTCTCATATCCTTGTCCAATTAATATAGCTTTCTCTCACTTGAACCTTTGATCACAGAGACCCAGCTATGATCCTAGGCCTTATCCTATGTATTGGACCATACACAGTGAAGACTGCATGTGGCAGGACAGCCTAGCATCAGACCTGATTTCAACCTTCAGCCCCCAACCTATGTGTTTTTATTCCTGTGTATAAGTCCTGTCCCATTTCCCCTAGATGTCCCTTTTCTGATGGCAGCTGTTTTGTCAAGCATTGTCTCACATTGCAAGGTGTGGGGAGGCTCTGCACACAGTCTCTAGTGTCAAGGAACAAACTTTCATGTAGGCTCACTTCTTAGCTTCCTTCCGGAACCTTCCAGTGAACTGCTCTTTCTACAGCCTTTGTAAAGGAACTGGATTCCAGAGTTAGAGAAGGATCTGACAGCTGATCATGTGACAGTAGTTACTGTTGCTATTCTGTCTACTCAGCTACTCTTCTCCCTACTCCTTAGCCCAAGCAATTAAAACACTGAATCATATGCAGACTCAAGAGTTTATTAAAGTCAATTTAGACTTTTCCTTGGTTAGAAAGTATGACCGTTAACAGTCTTCTAAAGCATGCACTTGTGTTGCTGCAGGGTGCAGGAGGGCTGGGGAAATAGGGAAGGGGAAACCTGAGCACCTGTTGAACAGCCCAGGACATGAGCTCAGTGTGAGGACCTTGTGCTGCAGCTGCCACAAGCACACTTGCTCTGAGACTTCATGGCTAAAGCTACTAAAAAGGGTGGTGCAGCACACTGACAATCCCTGAGCAGCACAGGCATCTCTCATACAGTTACATGCCACAATGTAGTCAAAAGTTTCTGTGTCTAGCTCATCCAGTCCCACTTCCACTTAGGAAATAACTGACTCAGAGGCTTAGTATTACAGTAAATGCTGGGCCAGTATTACTGACTAGCTCTTGTGCTTAAATTAACCCATGATTCTATTTATGTTTAGCCACATGGCTTGTTACCTTATCTTCAGTGCAGCATTCTCATCTTCCTTCTTCTGCATCTGGCTGGCATCTCCTCTCTGCCTTTTCTCTTCCCAGAATTCTCTAGTCTGGTTGCCCCACCTCTACTAGCCAATCAGGGTTTTATTAAACCAATACAAGAGAAAGATCCTTACAGTGTACAACAGCATTATCCCACACCACAGATACTTTGTTTTTGTTTTTACAAATCCTGCATCAAGCAAATCTATTAAAGCCACTTTTCCAATAGCACATGCTCACTTCCATT
Organism: Sigmodon hispidus; assembly: GCA_004025045.1. Classification (NCBI taxonomy): domain Eukaryota; kingdom Metazoa; phylum Chordata; class Mammalia; order Rodentia; family Cricetidae; genus Sigmodon; species Sigmodon hispidus. Next base: position 34,105 of record PVIH01005005.1, on the reverse strand, counting down.
TCTCTGTGTCACATTCTGGTAATTTTGGCAACACTTAAAACATTTTAGTGCTAGACGTGGTGGTACACGCCTTTAATTCCAGCACCCAGAAGGCAGGCAGGCAGATCTCTGTGAGTTTGAGACCAGCCTGGTCTCTACAGAGAGAGTTCCAGGACAGCTAGGGGGCTACATAGAGAAACCGTCTTTAAAAGAAAAAAAAAAATTTTGATTTCATTATTACCTAAGTTATGATGACAACCTATAATCTGTGAACTTTGCTGTTAATACCAAATTTGCATTAGAATAATACAAACCATGCCTATATTAAGACAGCAAACTTATTCAGTACATGTGTCTCCTAATGCTGCACTGACTACCCATTCTCCATCTCACTTTCCTATTCCCAGAGACATGATACTGAAATTACCAACCAAATTACCTATCATGGTCTCTAAGTGTTTAAGCGAAAAGAACTGCCCTGGCTCTCGTTTTAAACCACAAGCTATTTGACAAAGCTATAGAGAAAGAAATGTTGAAAGCTAGGACAGGCAAACTGCTAGACCTCTCGTTAACCCAGTTGTCAATGTGAAGGCAAAGTTACTGAAGAATGAAAAATGGCCATTTCATTGTACACATGAATAGTAAGAAAATGAAACAGCTTTCTTAGCGGGGAGAAAACTGCATCTGCCAGGAGTGAAGACTGAACTAAGCAATACTGGGGCAGTGGGACCATGGGACTGTCTGCAGCCTGCCCAGGGAAGGGATGGGGATTTGTGGAGAAGAAAGAATGACCTGATGTGGTGGGAAGGGGAAAGGACCTTGAATAAGGATATACAAGGTTAGAAAGTGTGACTTCTTTGTTCATAATAATAATAATAATAATAATAAAGGGGGAAAAAAGAAACAGCTTTCTTGCTGGTGTGGAAAGGCTGTATGGTCTAGGTATAAGAGTAAATTAATCACAGCATTCGCTGAAGCCAAAGCCTAATGTAGAACAGGACCAAGAGATGTTTGAAGATGGAAAGATTGGTCCCCACAGTTAAAAGGTAGAAAATGTCTCCATGCCCATGTAGAAACAGCAAGGTCTCCCCAGAAGATCCAAAAGAATGAAGATGGCTGTGCTGAGCATCAGATTTTCAAAGTAGACAAAATAGTCATATAGAAGATGACTCCAGATTCCACTTTTATAGGTAGAGAGAGAAAGCTAATACCTCACTTCCCAAAGCTTCAAACGGCTTTTAAGTTAATTCTGTTAAAAGGCTAATACAGTTAGTTACTGCAAACTGAAAACAGTGCTCCAATCCTCAGATCTCTAAAGAGTTACACTAAAGCTCTCTACACGGAGAAGCTCGTGTATATGACAGCACCTCTGTTTAAAACATGGTTTCTGAGTATTTAAGACCACTGTTGAGATCTACTGCTCAGAAATGACTCTGCTCAAAATATTAGTTTCAATGCTGCTCACCACTCAGGAGCATTCAGAGACATGCAGGTAGACTACTGCTTCCTGCTAACGAGGTCATCTTGACTTTCCAATCCTAACTACTGAAGAAATGCATTTCATGCTGACATAGCTGCTATAGTTACTCCTCTGAGGTACTTAGGTACATTAAAGCTTCCTGCAAAGGTGACCACTATAATACTTGTGATTCATGAAAGGCAGGTACAATGTAAACAGTGTAGAAGCTGGTCCCAGCTCTCCCAAGACGAACCTAGAGAAATGGTTCTCAACCTGTGGGTCATGGCCCACCATAGGTGTTAAATGACCTTTTAATAGGGATGGCTTAACAGATGCTTATGATTCCTAACGGTAGCAAAATTACAGTTATAGAGTAGCAATAAAAATAATTTTATGCTTGGGGGGAGGGTCATCACAACAGGAAAAACTGTACTAAAGGGTCACAGCGTTAATTAGATTGCTCTATAGGGTCAAGAATTCAGGAAGCAGTTCCAGATATGGGGGTATCAGCAAAGGCACAGCAAGAAAGGGTAACTGAATTGCTGAAATCACACGATAAAACATAACGAGTTTCTTCTTACAAGTAATTGAGAAGAGTGGTGTCTTGGTGTGTCAGGCAGTACACACCTGTACTCCCAGACTCGGGGCAGATGGGAAGACCACAGCCTGGGTCTAAATATCAAACCCTATCACAAACCATGAGTTTATTTATTTGCCTTGGTGTTTGCCTGGAACTGGAACTACATACAGACAGTTGTTAGCTGCCATGTGGGTGCTGGGAATCGAACCTGGGTCCTCTGGAAGAGCAGACGGTGCTCTTAACCACTGAGCCATCTCTCCAGCCCCAAACCATGAGTTTCTTAAAATTAAGTCTTGGAATGTGCTGCAGAATAGTGAGTCTCAACCTTCCTAATGCTGCAACCCTTTAATACAATTCCCCCTGTTATGGTGACCCCAACCAAAAAAATATTTTTGTTGCTACCTTATAACTGTAATTTTGCTACTGTTATGAATTGCAACATAAATATCTGATATACATATCTGATATGCAATCCCCAAAGGAGTCAAGACTGCTGCAGACATTGTTCAAAGTGAACCAAGTATTTTAGATACGATATTCACCAGCTGATAAAGCAGCAGCAGGAGTCAAAGGACTGACTCCAATTCTGAAAACTGTCTCACTGTGGGTAAAAAGCAACTAAATATCATCATATGCCATGAAAGGAAGGAATTTTTATTTTTATTTTTTTTTAAGATAGAGCCTTAATGGCTTCACAGCAGTCCTCCTGCATCAGCACCTTGATTGCTGGAATTATATGTTCACATCACCATGGCTGGCTTTGCTAAGGAGAAATCTTTTCTGAAATGAAGACTTAGCTGATGCAGCAACATCGTTCTGTCTTGTTTTGTTTTAATCACCTTGCTTGTCATAGTAGTATAGGCCCAGCTCTTGGAAAATCAAAGAGAAGAATTCTGAGCTTGGAGACAGCCTGGGCTACAAAATGAGATCCACTCTCAATCAAGCAAAGACCACAGCTATCCCAACTTTAAGTAGCTACCACCTTGGTCAGTAGCTATCAACATCAAAACAGAAGTTTCTACCAAAAATATTATAACTCACTAATGATATGGGGTGTGTTTCTGTACACTGTGAATATAATTTGTTACCACTGGTTAATAAAGAAACTGTTTTGGCCTCTGGCAAGGCATCTTAGTGCCTGCCAGTGGGGAAACAAGTAAATAGAAAGGACAGAACTAAGACTCTGCAGGGAACTCTACTAGGCTGGAAATGTCAGTCTCTCCTCCCAGTGAGAGCAGAGGAGATGCAGGAAGATGGATCTGGTCTGTAGGGAGACTTAGAGCTCTTCCTAATGAACTATATCGGGGTGTGAGAAAGAAATTATACAGAGATGCAGAATGTACCAAAACAATGCAAATGCCACCAGCAAATAAAGGAAGACTGCCAACAGCATACATGAAGAGGGACATGGCAGAGTAGGAGATGCTGAGCTGGACAGTCCACTATAATTCATAAGGTAGGAAGTTAGCAATGCTACATTTAAGAAAAATGTTTGGGCTGAAGAAATGGATCTGGGTGGGACACATATGAAAGGTATTTAGACCCTAAGAAGTGATGAGGATGGGGCTGGAGAGATGGCTCAGAGGTTAAGAGCACTGACTGTTCTTCCAGAGGACCTGAGTTCGATTCCCAGCAACCACATGGTGGCCACAACCATCTATAATGACATCTGGTACCCTCTTCTGTATACTTACTGTATACATAATAAATAAATCTTTAAAAAAAAAAAAAGAAGTGATGAGGACACCAAAGGAGTGATGGCCACAGAAGATGGAAAGAACAGGGACTGAGCCTGGGCTCTGGTGTAAGCAGTGGGACCAGAGCCCACACACGGAGCAGACAGCCTCATTCCAGAAAGCACAGAGAGCAGGAGCCTCTGCTTTTCTGTGCAAAGCTATCACTGTGTTGTCACCACAACCTGCTCAAAGTCAACTGTCAAGTGAGAAATCTTATGTTTGTGACAAGGTTGGTATACATGTTGCTTGTCTCTGATAATTGCTGTAATAACAAGGACACAGAACAGGATTCTCAGATCCTGGTATGTCTCCTCTAAAGACTGTTCAACAGGAATTCTGGAATTCAAGTACCTAACACTTGAGACTGGATCTTGAGAGAAGCCTGTGTCTTTTTAATAGTTCACAAGCCCTCCTGGTATTCAGACACATGGGAGTCCAGTGAGATCAACAATCAAGTATAATGAAAAAAAAAAAAAATCTAAAGCTGCACCTGGATTAAAAAGAAATTATTAACACAATACCATTGACTTCACCATGAAAAAAAAAAAAAAAAAAAAAAAAAAAAAAGACAGCTATTTAACCAAAATGATGAGAAAGCCTATTTGGACATGGTTGAATAAAGAAGCCACTAAGAGTTGCTAAGCAGCAATTTGCATGGTCATGTTTTTCCATTAGATATATTTCTTTCAGATGGATAAAGACCTGGAAAAACTGTCAGCAGGTTAGTTAATTAGGATAGGAGAAGCAATTGGTAAACAGGACAGGGTAGCTCCCTAGAAAATGTCCATACCATGAAGAACTTCTTGACCACAACAAAGCAAGCTGTCAAGGATGAATAACAGTGTTGTCTAAAGGACTACAGAAACTATTGTATGAACTCCAGTTAGCATATAATTAAAACCCAGAACCAGATAATGGGAAAAAGTTGAAATATCAGAAAGAGGAAACAACAGCGCCCCCGCCACCGCGTCTCCTGCTGCTGCTTTCGTGCTAGCCCGCCCGCCAAGGCCAGCCTTAAGGATCTCGAGGGGAAGTGGCGCCTGACGGAAAGCCAAGGCTTTGAGGAATACATGAAGGAGCTAGGAGTCGGATTGGCTCTTAGGAAAATGGGTGTCATGGCCAAACCAGACTGTATCATTACTTGTGATGGCAACAATATCACTGTTAAAACCGAGAGCACTTTGAAGACGACACAGTTTTCTTGTACCCTGGAAGAGAAGTTTGATGAAACTACAGCCGACGGCAGAAAAACTCAGACGGTCTGCACCTTCAAAGACGGAGCCCTGGTTCAGCACCAGGAGTGGGATGGGAAGGAGAGTACAATCACAAGAAAAGTGAAGGACGGGAAGCTGATTGTGGATTGTGTCATGAACAATGTCACCTGTACTCGGGTCTATGAAAAAGTGGAGTAAAGATGTCATTGCCACCCTGGACAGGAAGAAGTTAGCCGAGAGAGTGAATAAGCTCAGTTCAATGAGCAGTTCATATATATTCATTCTGCTTCTTTTCTTTATTTTTCATGACTGTGTTCAATTATCTTTATCACTGACACTTTACATGAAACACATGTCAAAGTGTTGATTTACCTAGGATCTTTCCTTTGGTTAGTAAATAAACGTGTTTGTGCTAAAAAAAAAAAAAAAAGAAAAAAAAGAAAGAGGAAACACATTGGTCAGTTCTCACCCAGCCAACTTCTCAGGCCAAACAGGGTGCTGTCTTCAAGGGTCCTCAGCCTGACTGGTCACTTGTACAGAATGCATGAATTTCTGCTTTCTCCTGCTTATGTATCTTTCCTGCCCAATATTTCACTTCCTGGTTCAACTCTGTATCATAATCCTAGAGTTAGGATTAAAGGTGTGAGCTACTACTATTTGGTTGATAGGCCTTGAACACAGAAATCCAGAAAGATCTGTCTCAAGTGATGGGATTAAAGGCGTGGGTCCCCACTCTCTGACCTTCATGGCTTGACTGTGGGTGATTCTGTTCTCTGATATTCCGGGCTTATTTTAATAAATATAAAATATATCACCACAGAAACTGGCCCTTATTTAACTAGTGGGATGTACTGGGAATCAGGCACTATTCACCTTGACCTAGAAGTGGCCTTTAGGTCTTGAGGACCCATGCATGAGGCATGGCCAGGCCAGTCTAAGACCCAGAGCACCATCTTTCCCTCTTCTTTGTTCCCTCACACTCTTAGAGAAAGGATCTGACCCACTGCCTCCACCATGTGGACCAGTTCAACTTTCCAGGAGTTGCCCTACAGATCAATCTTTGTATCAGTTTCTCATATAAACCCCTTAATAAATATTAATCTTTTTATATAATCAATTAATAATTAATACCTACTTCACTTGGTACTCAATGTTTATAATCAGTCCTTTAAAATCTTAACCCCTTAAACACTGTCTTAATTTTTAAAAGACACACAGAGATTCTGAAGAGAGTAAACTTAGCTCAAGAAACCCCATTTTGCATTCTAGTAGCTATTTAAAAAAAAAAAAAAAAAAAGTAAAACAGAGTTCAGTTTCGCCTTCCTGACAGGGGACCTGCCCAGTCCTGAGAAAAGAATAGACATACCTGACCAGTCTTGGGAAAAGAATAGACCAAGCAGGGGGCCTGCCCAGTTCTGGGAGAAGAATAAAAACCAAGTATTAGTCAATAACAGATCATATGCTTACCCAGCTCTGGGAAAAAACAGCCACCCCAGATGGGGTCCAAAGACACCCTGGGGCAGAAAGTCCCTGAGCACAAGCCAATCAGTAACATGCCAGCACCCTGTCCCCAAGCAACCAACTATGTTGTAGTTTTTGCCTATAAAATCTTGCTGTTACCAAGGACAGGCAGTTCCTCCCAGCTCTGTTACCACAGAAGCTTGGAGTGAGCTCCCTGCCTGGCTTGTATTGTGTTGCCAATAAACCTTGTTGCATTCCGGACATCCCTGTCTCAGGTGGTCTCTCTGGGGGTCAAGCTTCAGGCATAACAATACCTACAAGTAGTCACAAGGGTAAACCTTGGCTCCAGGAGAAATAAGAATTCCTGGCATGCAGCACCCTGTGGTAAACACCACAGGGCACCAGCAGAACACACAGTACCTGAGCAGGGAGGGTGGAGGGCACGCCCTTAGGCGTGGCTACATAAATCCAAGCCCACCCTTTCTGTAAAAGAAACTGCCACGTGGGGGCTGGAGAGATGGCTCAGCGGTTAAGAGTACCGTCTGCTCTTCCAGAGGACCCGGGTTCGATTCCCAGCACCCACATGGCAGCTAACAACTGTCTGTAGTTCCAGTTCCAGGCAAACACCAAGGCAAATAAATAAATAAAAAAATAAAGTTTTTTAAAAAAAATTAAAAAAAAAAAAAAAAAAAAAAAAAAAAAAAAAAAAAAAAAAAAAAAAAAAAAAAAAAAAAAAAAAAAAAAAAAAAAAAAAAAAAGAAACTGCCACGTGAAAACCTCTTTTTTGCTTTCTCTTCCACTTCTCTGCCCTTATACCTGCTGGGCAACTCTCCTGCATAAACTCTAGTGTGGTATCTGGTAGTGTGTGTTTGATCTCACACACAAAACCAACACACTCCACATATAATTTGTCTTCTTTGGCAGATAATGGCCTGTAGGGCAGAAAACTGCCCTTACCTAGACTGCTGGCAATAAAGTCACTTGTAGTCCAATCCAAACAAATAAGACAAAAACCTGCCAAGACAAGACAGTTTCTCAAAATACCCTGCTTCTAAAACAATCTATTAAATATCCTAGGCCTATAACAAAAAAAAAGTAGATATTCCAACTTTACAAAAAAAAAAAAAAAAAAAAAAAAACCTGCTGTAAAGTGACTGTCCAGGCAGCTGACTGTTGCTGTCCTCTCCTACTAAATTTTAAGTTACTTGCTCATACTTCCAGCTTATTCAGGTAATATATTTTCCTTCTCAGGTCTTTGATAGGGTTAAAGACTAAATAATTAAAGTTATGACCATCTCATATCTTAGGTAAGAACATTTAGGTACTAGATTCATATTATCCAAGATAAACAGCATTTAATAAATACTTCACGTTTGTTAGTTGTAGTTTGACCTTGTTCATGTTATTTGCCTTTTCCTTCTCCTAGACCTGTTTCTACTATATATAGTTTTATATTTAGGTTTGAAACTTTCTTATATAAACAAAAGGAAGAGATGTAGTGGGAATCAGGTGCTATTCACTTTGACCTAGGAGCAGCCTTTAGGTCCTGAGGACACATGTACAGGGGATGGCCAGGCCAGTCTAAGACCAGGTGCATGCCTCTTTCCATCCTGTTTGTTCCCTCAAGCTCTTGGAAGAGAGGATCTGACCCCCCGCTGCTGCCGTGTGGACCAGTTCAACTTTCCAGGAATTGCCCTGAGGTTCAATGTTTTCATCATTGTTTCATATAAACCCCTTAATAAGCATTATTCTTTTTATATAATCAATTACTAATAATAACCTACTTTAGTGGGAAAGGAGCATCAAGGAACCAATTCTGAGAACTGGGACCTGATATCTGTTTTGACACTAACCAAACACATCCCATCTCTCCTGCGCCCCACCCCCCAAGCCATTTCACTGACTCCTGTCACGGATCTCACATTGCTTTGCCTCATCTCTCTAGAAGAGCTGAAACAATGTGCTACTCTATCATACCAAATACTAAAATCAAAGTAAGAGTTTGTACCCCAAACATGATAAACCATTTCAAGGCTACCAGAAACTAAATCTCACAACCTCTCAGCAATTAGAAATCAATTTTGATGTGGTTAGGAAAGAGACCAGCGTGAAAATATGACCTGATTCACCTATTTGGGGGCTTGAAAGCAAAATTAAATATGAGGAAGTGATTATAATGGTTTATATCCCCATAGGCACACCACTCCCAACCACATCAAAAATCTCTTCATTTGGAGACTGTTTAGTTCCAACTCCACCATGGAACAAGCTCAGAAGTAACTAAAGGCTTGTCTAGTCCAAGGAGAACAGCAATTTTTAAAGGCACAAACCCTGCAAAAAAAAAAAAAAAAAAAAAAAATCCTGAAAGAAAAGCAATGTCCAATTCATGACAGTGAAATTTTTTTTAAATTTTTTTTAAACACTTTTATTTATTTATTTGCCTTGGTGTTTGCCTGGAACTGGAACTACAGACAGTTGTTAGCTGCCATGTGGGTGCTGGGAATCGAACCTGGGTCTTCTGGAAGAGCAGATGGTGCTCTTAACCGCTGAGCCATCTCTCCAGCCCCTCATGACAGTGAAATTTGAGGACACATAAATAAAACAATCTGAATCAGTGAAGGCCGGGAGCACATAACTTAAAGGTCTCCACACTGCCACAACGTTTCAGATATAAAGACAAACATTCAAATGCAGGGGACATCTCTATGATATAAACACTCCCTTAAAAAAAAAAAAAAGTCAACTCAATACAGTACTTAACACAATACACTATGGTTTTGTTTTTTATTTTAGGGTTCCTCTAGCAATACAGAGAGTTTGGGGAAAAAATACTATCTATCCTAATGAGACGTACATTCAGACTTTCCCTCCCCATCAATTCACCCCCTTCCACAAAATCTTCATCACCCCAGATTTGTGACACTTCCAGAAACTGGAAGGCTATAGTGCAAGCTTGCAGTCTGTCCACAAGCTCTATCTGCTCCCCCGGTGAAACGTAAACCAAAGACCTCAAAGAGAAAGAAACTGGTTTCTGGTTCTCAGCCAGTGTTTACTAAACACTGCATTTGGTCCACCCCGCATCCAAGAAGCTGTTGACAGATGCTTCAACAGCAAAGCACTGAACCAGCCCAGTTCTCCACAGTTCCGCTCCAGCACCGGAAAGCATTTCGTGGACCTCAGCCAAGCAGAGAGAATAAGCGAAACCTCGGTCTGCAGCCAAGATAAACTCACCTACTCCTTGATATTAAAATGCTAAACCTCAGCCAGTCGGAAGTGACGTGCCAGCAGAGCCTCTCAAGAGGTCAGCCACGTAATCCGCAGTCGCCTTACACAGCCACCCTCTCCCCAAATTGACCCAGAGACTGGGAAAGTAAGGGTCAAAGCCCATCAACAGCCCGTAGTCACCCAGATCCACCGGCGAGCAGCTGAGCCTCAGCCAGTTAGGTGACAGGGCGGCTTTACCCCGCCGAGACGCGCTGTTAGCCATGGGCTCCGGCGTCCCGCCACGCGCATGCGCGGCTGTCTGTCTCCTGAGGACTGCTCGGGTCACCTGGGCGCCGGCACCTCAGCCACCTGGATCTGGGGGCTCCCTGTCGCCCACTCGTAGCCGAACAGACCCTCACGTCGGGCCCTCTGCCGCCACCTCCGGCATGCCCGGCTAGGCGCTGCACGGCCGTCTTCCCACGAGCCGCGGCGCGGCTTCCGCTTCCGGCGAGTATTGTGTGTCGCGCCGCGGGGCGGGGGTGAGGGGAGGAGGAAAGAGGGAGGCAGTGCTCCGGCGGCTCCGCGCCCGGCACTCCGGGACCCGGAGCCGGGAAGGTAGGTGCTGCGCCGCCGCCGCTCGGGGCTTAGAGCCCGCCCCTGCCAGCCAGCCGGCTCCTCACGCTACGGCCCTACGCCCCGCCGGTGTCAGCTGTCCGGCCGGCGCACAACCACAGCTGCCTCCGCCCGCCTCGGGCCCGGAGGACGTTTGCCGCCCCGGCGACGTCAGCGCGTCCGGCGTTGCTTGGCTACCCCGCCGTTTCCCCCTGTCCCGCTGTCTCTTGGTCTCCCCGGGTGAAACTGACGCAGTCACCGCGGGTCTGGACCTGCGACATGGCAGCGGGCATCCCATCTTCACGTCACGCCTCTCCCTCACTTAGACACGCATCCCTTCCTCCCTGCCAACCACCACTTATGCCCCCTCACTCTGGTCCTCATGATCCGGTTGTGGCAGAAGATGGAGACGGGGTGGGACAGACTTGTGGCCGGTGCTCAAGAGAAGCTCCTAAGGTGGTACCCAACAGTGATAAAAGACAAAAAGGAGGACGTCTCTGAAGTTAGTACTTCTACTGAGACAGAGTAATGGAGACAGGGGGAGGACCAAGCCAGAGGAGCCCAAGGCCGTCACCACCACCTCCAGCTCCGAGTCCTCTCCATTCTTCACTAACTCTGAGCACCTTTCTCTTTTTTTTTTGCCACTTAGATGCATCCTGGCCTTGTAAGTGTGCATATAATTCAATTCATGTAGGTGAGGATGCTATCCAATGTCTGTAAGATTGGAGAGGGGGCAGAGTCCCCTAGTCAGATTCTAACAAGCAGAGAAGAAATCATCCAACTGAAATTACCTGTATCTGAATTTTTTTTCCTTCCATTATCAGGAGATAAACTACCAACTCCTTAAAGCCCTTCCGTTTGTACCACCAGTATAAAGAAATAGTCATTGTCACCCCAATTCATTACATGACCACTTTTCTGTCCGTGTGGAGGCCAACTAGATTTCCTTCCTTTGTTCAGGTCCCTTTCTGGGGCAGAAGGAAGGTAGGGGTTATAGGACCGGAGACGTTAACTTATGTATTGACGGGATGAAGTGGGGTTGAGCCTTGTGTTCTGTGTATTTCTCTGGTGTATTTCCAAGCCTAAGATTGTATCTAAAGAGCTTTGGTTGCTTGCCTCTTTCCACTTACTTATTCATTCCTTGAAACAAGGTGGTCATATTTAATTGAGGTTGGCCTCAAGCTTGCTGCATAACTAAGGCTGGCTTTGAACCGTTTCATCCTTCTCAGCCCAGTACTGGGATTATAAGCATTCTTTTAATTCCTAGTTAATCCACCAAATAGCTGAGGAATTAGTTATCAGTAGCAACCTTGAAAGACCAAATTCACTGCTGAACGGACTTGCTCTTCAGAAAGTTATTGCCTTCTGCTGAAATCGTTTTGGAGTTGAAATGTATTTGTTGTTTTGCAGCCCTTCCAGTTGCACACAAGTAGAAATGAGATGCATGAGAGAAACATCTAGAAGGGATCGTTCTTCCTTTTGGCTAGTCCAGGGAGAAGAAGGATGACTTCACATTTCCCTGGAAAGTTTGTTGCTATAGTGTGTAATTCACTTAATGTGTTACCTTTCGAAAAAGAAGAGTAGCAGTAAATCAAGGTTAGGCTCAAACAACAATACTAAAACATCTATTATTAAACTATAAATAGTTTTTTATGTAGATGCAATGGTTATGTATGAAGTTCTTCAAAAAAAAAATAATAATAGTAGGTGTGTGGCAGTGGTGCAGGCCTGTAATCCCAGCACTCAGGAAGCAGAGACAGGGTAGATCTCTGTGAGTTCCAGGACAACCTCCAAGGCTACAGAGAAACCCTGTCTTAAAAAAAAAAAAACTTAAAAATACTGTTTTCGAACAAGATCTTACTCTATATCTCTACATCCCAGGCTAGCCTCATTCTTATATTGATCCTCCTACCTCACGGAGAGCTACCATACCCAGGTGGAATCTTAGTACTTTGGCTCCCCATGCTTTCCTCCCTCCCTTTTGCCTGGAACTCACTGTGTAGCACAGATTGGCCTTCAACTGATGATGATTTTTTTTGCCTTGACCTCAGAAATGCTGGGGTTCTGAGTTTGAGTCACCACATCAGACTCCTTTTCATCTATTAGAAAATTATGTCAAATTGGAGTTAAAGGAAATGTCTGTTTGTTTTTTTTTGTTTTAAACTTTATTTATTTATTTATTTATTTATTTATTTATTTGCCTTGGTGTTTGCCTGGAAATGGATCTACAGACAGTTGTGAGCTGCCACGTGGGTGCTGGGAATCGAACCTGGGTCCTCTAGAAGAGCAGACGGTGCTCTTAACCGCTGAGCCATCTCTCCAGCCCCCGGAAATGTCTGTTTGTAATGAGAAAACAGGTGAAGAGATACTATGGGTTGCTGAGTTGGGGGATGGGGACAAGCATATTGGGTAGAAGTTACAACAGGTAAATCTGCTGGAAGAGATGGGAAAATACCAAGATGGGGGCTAAATCTAGAGTTATGGCTTAATGGGAGCTAATGTCAGGATAGGAGTGCAAAAATAAAGTAACCCTCCAACTAATATTTTTCTTTTCTCTCTGCCTGTCTCCAAGTTAAATAATGGCAGAGACAAGTCTGTTAGAGGCTGGAGCCTCTGCAGCCTCCACCGCTGCTGCTCTGGAGAACCTGCAAGTGGAGGCAAGTTGTTCTGTGTGCCTGGAGTATCTGAAGGAGCCAGTTATCATTGAATGCGGGCACAACTTCTGCAAAGCGTGCATTACCCGCTGGTGGGAGGACCTAGAGCGCGACTTCCCTTGCCCTGTCTGTCGGAAGACATCGAGATACCGAAGTCTCCGGCCTAACCGGCAACTAGGCAGTATGGTGGAAATCGCCAAGCAGCTCCAGGCCGTCAAGCGGAAGATCAGGGACGAGAGCCTCTGTTCCCAGCACCACGAAGCCCTCAGCCTCTTCTGCTACGAAGACCAAGAGGCTGTATGTTTGATATGTGCAATTTCCCATACCCACCGGGCCCATACCGTCGTGCCACTGGATGATGCTACACAGGAGTACAAGGTGGGCAACCAGACCCGTGACATCGGAATGGGGAAAGAGAATACCTACTCTCTGAGTAGAGGGGTTTAATTAAGCTCCTGAGACAAGGCTATCTCTGTTCCTCTATATTCATTCCTCTCAGAACTATATACATGGGTATTCAGTACATCTCGTCAATTGTCCTCCACTTGAACTGTGAGGACTACCCAAAAATTTCTGTGACTTTTTTGCAATACAACTGAGTCTTCAGAGTATTGGTATGTGTAGTTTTGGAATATACCAGGTCTTAAATAAATGAGTGAAACTATGTAAGTATCTGAAAAATAGTTTGGAAGAACTGAAAAACATTTTGATTTCTTAATTTGTGCCTATTTACTTAGAATGTTTTTTTTTCTCATTTGTTGGAAATAGCTAACTTCACTTTAGACTGATATCCAGCAGACTAAGCTGAACCAGTTTGCATCTTCTCCACATAATGGGTAACATGACTTTTAACATTTAAATTGCTAGTGAGGACCTAGAGTAAATGTTTTAGAAATAAAAATCAAAAATGGTACTGTCTAGAATTTTCATTCATTCTGCTTAATTAACAAAATCTTGAAAAATATTTAAGATTATTTACAGTCAAGTTTTGTTAGTAAATGGTTAGTTATGAATTAAAGCACAGGTAAATAAGATATGGAGACACACGTGGTGATGCATACACCCTTGTTGGTAATCCCAGAACTCAGAGAATGAAGGCAGGAGGGTGGGGAGGTGAAGGTCATCCATGGCCACAAGTTTGAAGCCAGGCCAGGCTGCTGGAGACATTACCATGAAACAAAAACAATAAATAAATAAAGGATATCAGGAGGTGTACTAGGTAGCCTCTGGCTGAAGGAGGGTGGAACTTGGTAAGAGAGGGTTCTTAGTCTACACAACTGAATGGATCCTCAGCACCATTTAATAATAATAATAATACTAACTTTGAAGGTGATAGGCAGTTGTCTATAAGAAAATAGAGTGGGAAAGGAAACAGTTGGTGGCAGCTTGAGTACAGATTTGGGGGGAGGAAAGTCAGGTGGCCGGCCACAAACATGATGGGAAAGGGGGACCTATAAAAGGTCCAGTTCTAGGCAAGAAGGGGAGTTAGATCAAGAAGTAGTGAAAGAGTAGAAATTAAATGACTTAGGAGTATAGGGTGTGCCTTAGTGGGAGAGTGTAGTATGAACTGTGGTTGTAATAAAGGAAATTTAGAGTCCGATACTGGGGGAAGCTGGAATAGCAAAGAGAGGAAACAAATTACAGTTAAATCTCACTGAGCTATTTTTTAGTTTTTTTAGGCCTGCTCCTGGTAACTTCTGTTGAATGAATTTGTCTTTTTTATTGAATGAATTTGTCTTTTTATGTCTGTTTTAAATATTGTTTTTGTCTAGTTTTACATCTAGGTTAAGATTAAAGTTGTGGGCTACTACTATTTTAATATTTGGTAGTTAGTCTTGAACTCACAGAAACACAGATCTGTCTCTGGAGTTATAGAATTAAAGGCGTAGGTCATTACTTTTAATCACGTGGTCTTTTTTAACATTGGGATAAGGGCGTGAGTTACCACTCTCTGACCCTCTTGGATTGACTGTGGATGGACCTGGTTTTTGATATTTTAGACTGGTTTTATTAAATATATAACATATCACCATAGTAGAGCATTTGCCTAACATGCCTGAGGTCTGGGTTTGATCCTAAGTACTTCAAGGGAAAAATAATCAGGGCTGTAGAGATAGTTTACCAGTTAAGAGCATGTACCAGTCTGGCAGATGACCTGAATTTGGTTCCCAGGGTATCTGCTGCTGTCCACAGGCACTGGCATACACATGACTAAAACAGTCTTTAACAACAACAAAAGGAATAACAAATGGGCTAAATTCTTGAGTGATGAATGTATCAACTAACTCCAGATGTTTCCTCTCCTACTTCCTGCCACCCCTCAGGAGAAACTCCAGAAGTGCCTGGAGCCCCTGGAGCAGAAGCTGCAGGAGATCACCTGCTGCAAAGCCTCTGAAGAAAAGAAACCAGGAGAGCTCAAGGTAGAGCAGGCAACCTGTTGGCTTTCACTGCTTGACTGGGTATTTGCCTGTGGGTGAATCAGCAACACTTTACTTAATCTGCCAGTTAACTGGAAAACTGCTATTCTTTTAAGATGATATTTCATTAGGTTTATCCTGAAACACTGTACTTAAATTATTTACCATGAGTAAGTACCGAGGAGAAGGATGTAAAAAATGAGGTGAGATGGCTCAGTGGACAAAAGTGTTTGCTGTGCACACATGAAGACTTGAAGCCCACATGAAGGTAGAGAGATGAAATGAATCCAGAGTTGACATCTGACTTTCACATGCACACTGTGGTCCACATGTTCATATACCCATTGTGTGTATACACACATTATATGTACAATAATAAATACTTTTTAAATAAATAGACAAAACATCTTACCCCTGCTAAGTCCAGGAAGTTCTTGTTCAGTATTCTCCTCCTCCCACCACCAAGCAAGAAAAGAGAATCTCCTAAGAATGCAGGGATGGGAGCTTCTTAGAGGGGTTGGAGGAAAGAGAATTTGGAAAGTTCACAGGAGAGAGGGGACTGTTCAGTGACCTTTTGTTTCTTTGTTTATTCTTAATTATTATTTTTATTTTATGTCTATGGATGTTTTGCCTACATGTATGTCTGTGCACCACATGCCTGCCTGGTGCCCAAGGAGCCCAGAAGAGGACATTAGATCCCCTAGAACTGGAGTTACCAATAGTTGCAAGTGCCATGTGGGTACTGGGAATTGAACTCAGGTTCTCTGAAAGAACAAACAGCCAATGCTCTTACACTCTCCAACCTCACAGAACCACTGTTTGTTTGTTTGTGAGTCTCACTGTATAGCCTTGGCTGGCCTGGAACTCGCTATGTAGATCAAGTTGGCTTTGAACTCACAAAGGTCCATCTGCCACTGCTTCCCAGGTACTGGGAATAAAAGCAAACACCATAACATTTGGCTTAGAACTACATCCTTATAATTAAGTAATCTAAGGTAATGTTGATTCATTCCCAGAATGCCTTTTCCTTCTTGAGCCTTTACCTGTGGGGTTCTTGGTCGAATACCTGGACCAAAAGTAACTTAAGGATGAAAAGTTTTATTTTATTTCAAAGTTCCAGAGGGAAAGCGTCTATAATGGAAGGGAAGGCCGTGGATAGCAGCAGGAATAGGAAGCTGGCAAATCAGATTTTCATCCATACACAGGAAGCAGGATAAGGCCATAAACTCTCAAAGCCTGCCCCCAGTAATATACTTCCTCCACCAGAGCGCCACCTCCAAAAGGTTCCAGAACCTCAGCAAAGAAACCAAAGCCTACCATCTGGGGATGTGTGTTCAAATACATGAACCTATGGCGGGTATTTCTCCTTTAAACTATAACAGTATTGAACCAAAGAATAGTTGTTGTCTTAAATTACAAATTTTCATTTCAGTGATCTTTAAAACTGCAATTCAGAACGTTTCTTTTATGACTGTTTGAACTTGTCCTCACCCACCCTTTCCCCTTTGCCTCCCTCTCACCCTAACTTGCAGAATTGGACTTCATACGGCCTTTAAAACAATTTGTAGGGGGCCAGAGAGATGGATGGCTCAGTGGTACAGAGCACTGGCCACTCTCCCAGAGAACACAGGTTCAATTCCCAGCACCTACATGGCAGCTCACAGCTATCTGTAACTCCAGTTCTAGAGGGTCCTACATCCTCACAGTCATACATGAAAGCAAAACACCAATGCACATGAAATAAAAGTAAATAATTTTTTTAATTATAAAAACAGTTTGTAGAAGCAGCACGTACCTAAAATCCTAATACTAAGGAGACTGAGACAGGAGGGTTGCCAAGTGAGGACAGCCAAGCCTACTAAGACCCTGTTTTAAGAAATAATAAAATTTTTGAAAGTATAAGAACTGAGGGTATGGAGTCACTTCAACACAGCAGACAAAAATACAAGTTTATGAAATAGGCGTGGTGGTGCACACCTGTAATCACAGAGGAAGCTGGAGCAATAATATTTACAAGTTTACATCACAAGTTCAGAGCCAGCACAGGCCAGCCTGGGCTATGTAGTAAGATTGTATCTTCTGGGTGGGGATGGAGTTTATAATTAGCAATGCTGAAATCAAAATTTTTAAAGAAATAGTTCAGATAAGATAACCTACTTACATAACTTTAAAGAGACTAGCATATCCGGTAATATGAAGTTATTATTGACAGAGCTTCACTATGTGGTTCTGGCCAGCCTGGAACTCTAATGTAGGCCAGACTTGGCCTTGAACTCATAGAGCTCTGTCCTCCTCTGCCTCCTGAATACTGAGATTAAAGGCCTGCACCCCACCCCCAGCTAGAAGTTTTATGCTTGCACCTCTATGTGACATTATCAAGCGAAATAAATGTGGGTTCATTCTGAGGTCGATATGAGTCAAATACCACAAGCAGATTGGTGACATGGTAAAGTCTCAGAAAAGCAAAATTTAGTCTTCTTTTTTAAGGTTTATTTTTGTGTATATGTATATGTGTGTCTATATATGTATGCACGAACACCCTTGTACACATTCTCTCAAAGACCAAAAGAGAACAGGTCAGATAGATCCCCTGGAACTAGAGTTATAGGCAGTTTCAAGCTACCCAGTGTGCTTGCTGGGAACCAAGCTCAGGTCATCTGGAGAAGCAGGAATTCTTAACTGAATCATCTCTCTGGCCCCTCAAAGATAGTCCTCATGAGTATAATTCAGCACACTTGCTTCTAGCACCGCACACATTGAGACTCTGTATTCTGGACAAAAGCATCCTGTTCCATTGCCTACCTGAGAAAGCAACAGGTGATCCTGTAATGAAAGTCTGTTTTCTAAGAGTAGCTTCAGACCCAGGATGGGCCAAGCTTGTGAGGCCCAAAGGCTCTAGTTTATACCCAACCATTCTTCAGCATGAGCACTGACTCTGTCCCTGTCCACTTCTTCCAGAGTTCCATCTCTGCTTCTCTTTTGAGTTGATGCCTCCCTGTCAGTCACAAGGACTTGAGACTCCTTCACTGGGGAAGGTCACTTACAGGAAGTCATAGAGAGAGGATGTGCTGATAGCCATCAGAAAGTGGTATGCTTGCTGTTTGAGTCCTATACTCTCACATTTCAAGGATGTTTGTTAGAAGTAAAAGTATGTACTGCTATCAAGAGCATGTTTCAAGTTTTAAGAAACTTAATTTACTAAAAAAAAAAAAAAAAAAAAAAAAAATCTGGAATATGATCCTGGGATGGGAAATACCTATTCTCCATCAATACAAAAAACAACTCTCACCTCCCTCAAAGGAGATAAGAATTTATTCAACTAAATATGAGAGACCAGAGCCTTGAAACACAGATTTAGGTTACTCCAAATTCCATGTTTCAACTTAGAAACCATTTCATGAAGTTTTTATAGAACAGAACAAAGAAAGCCGTAAAGCAAGGGACTTTCTAAGAACTTTAAGCAGGTAGTTAGAGCGAAGTAGAGGGATCTCAGCTATAGACTTAGATGCTATCTGATGAGGCTTAGTCTTTTGGTTAGTGAAAATTAGGGATTTATTAAATGAATACATGTTTTATCTGTTAATCATAGAATATCAGGTCCAGCAGAGAAGTGAGCATGGAAAAGGCTATTTGAGGGTAAAAACAGCCCAAGACAAAATGAAAGTAGGCTTCAGGCCTGCAACAATCCAACCTATCTCCACATCACTGCTGTTCTAATCAGTTACCCTTGGCAGACACAGTTTCTTTCCAGGAATTCTCAGTCCCATCAGAAATGACTTAAACTGTTTAATATGTTCAGAGGGAGCATGCTGGCACATACTTCTGGAAGCTGAGGCAGGAGGATCCCAAGTTCATGGCCAGCTTGTGCTATGTTAGGAGACCCTATTTGGAAGAAAAGCACACACACATACACAAATAGAAACGGCAACCAAACAAGTTCAGCCCTGAAATCTAAACATATACTTTTTATCAACTCCTTAAACTATTACTGACTCTGATAGTTTCTTATTTGTTCTCTGGTTTTTATCAGATTAATGTGTCACAGTTATCAATGATGGAAATCTTTGGCTTTCTAGTATTTGTTCTTTAAAAGTCTGTATAAGCCAAACATCAGAGTAGAAAGTAGCAAAAGTATCTCTGATATCTGTAACAGTGAATATGATCACATCATTGAGTTCTTGAATCTTGAACATACTTTATTGAAATATACAAGGTTAATTTAGGTTTTAAAAAATCAAGTATTGATTGTTTTAAATTTTTTCACTGATTTGCACTAGCAAGTCGTCTGTTGGGGGTGTGTAGGTGACAGTATGCCTTACAGGAAGAGAATCAGGAATGCTGCTACCGTCTTCTGAGTGACAAGGAAGTCTGAACTGAGCCTGATGCCTCCTGGTCCTGACAGCATCCTCCTTGTTCTCAGAGACTAGTGGAGAGCCGCAGGCAGCAAATCTTAAAGGAGTTTGAAGAACTCCACAGGCGGCTGGATGAAGAACAGCAGACGCTCCTTTCACGACTGGAAGAAGAAGAGCAGGACATTCTACAGAGACTTCGAGAAAATGCTGCTCACCTTGGGGACAAGCGGCGGGACCTGGCGCACCTAGCTGCTGAGGTGGAGGGCAAGTGCTTACAGTCGGGCTTCGAGATGCTCAAGGTTCGACCTTTGCTCCCGCGTACTTCCTCAGGTCGTGTGCATTCTAGCTTTGTGCAGGCGGCCCCGCCAGCCCAGGGTGCACCCGCTTTTACTCTACTTAAGGTTCGACCTTTGCTCCCGCGTACTTCCTCAGGTCGTGTGCGTTCTAGCTTTGTGCCGGCGGCCCTGCCAGCCCAGGGTGCACCCGCTTTTACTCTACTTCCCTAAACCCATATTTCTCTGCCAGGTGTGTGCAAAGGACCTTTAAATGTAGGGTACCCCTTCCAAAAGCATTTTATATCCTTATGTCTTTTCAGAAATCATATGCTTGGAGCTAGCAAGGTGGCTTAGTGGTTAAGAGCACTTGCTTCTTTTGGAGGGGACCCAAGTTTAGGTCTCAGTACCCACATGGCAGCTTACAACATTCTGTAACTGCAGCTCCAGGGGTTCCAGTGTCCTCTTCTGGCCTCTGCAGGCATTGCTTTGCACATGGAGCTTATACGTACACACAAGCAAGACACGCAGACACATAAAATAAATCTTTTTTTAAATGTATGAAATTTGTACCCCCCCAAAAGATAATCCCTTTAAGAAGACAGAAGTCCATTCTACTTTGTGATAACCTATGCATTCAAATTTTTATAAATGCAATTACCTTACTTTTCAGTCCTAGAACTTAATTTACCTAGTGCTAAAGCAGAGGGTTATAGAAGCATAATTTAAAGGATTCTCAAAACATGTTTAAGTAGTAAAGTGACATATTGCTGCCTCTAAAATGTTTTATATAATCTATCTTAAGCAGATGTATGATGATAGCATGGCTGTAGGAAGCATAATTTATCTGATATTACTGACATTTGAGTCAGCAAAGTATCACTGCACACTTATGTGTACATTATATGTTGCTTGGTATTTATCCCTTTGTCTTCCATTTATGTGTGCTTTGCTAACTGCATTAAACTTGAAATTCTATAGGGTGAGATTTGTTGTGTTTGTCATCTGGATCCCAAATAGTCTCAAATCAGGGTTGTTATAAATTAGTGTTTATTAACCATGCTAGACAGGAATGTCCAGGACACAGTGTGAAGCATCCTGTGCCACCAATCTGGAATGATTCTTGGTGATGCTGAGGCATGTGGTTGGAATTTGGGGGACAAAAGAGCAGACACAACCTCTGTCCCTTTCAGGGAGCCTCCAGTGTCTTTGAGGAAGAAAGACAAATGTACAGGAAACCATTTGGGAGTGATATTAATTATTAAGCTTTGTTATGACCAATAGTTGAAATTAGGCATTCTATAAGAGAGACACACTTAGGTCCATTTGAAGCTCGTCCCTTGCACTGGGGCCTTGGTTTGCCTGGTGTACCTAATGTGAAGACCTAGAACTTTGGGGGAGGAAGGAGAAGCTTTTTGCCTTCATGATCCGTGAATTCTGGGACCAATCTTACTTTCTTTTCTCTTTTCCTCTAGGATGTGAAAAGTACCCTGGAAAAGTAAGTGGCTCTATCTCTCTGAGTTAGGTCTTGGCTTAGAGGCTACAGGTTTAGTTATGACTTGCAGGAAGAAAGAAAGGGAAAGTCAAAGTCATGCAGTGTCTAAGTGAGATACGGAGAAGGTCGAACCCCTAAGAGTGATCACGCTTCACCTCCTTTTTGATGTCAGAGCAGTGATAATGGGAAACCAGATTCTGCTTGTGGCCATGGGTAGAGCAATTTCAAACAACATGGCAAAAGGGGTTGGGAGCACAGGAATACAAGTAGTGGAGGGGTACATTTACATAAAACATAAGAATATTCAAAGGGAGTCCTGAGGCTCATTCTCAAGATACAGACCTGTCAAGGGATCCACATAGCTCTCCAGGAATAATCAAAGGAAGCAACTGACTTCAAAAGAGAAGGAAAGTAGGAGAGGTCTGGTTCTACTTTTCTCTAAAGATGGTTCTCTAAAGAACCACTCACATATTCAGTTGGCTGGAGCTCCCCTGACCCTGTTCTGGCTTTCTTTATCTCCCATCCCTCCTAGATGTGAGAAGGTGAAGACCATGGAGGTGACTTCAGTATCTATAGAGCTGGAAAAGAACTTCAGCAATTTCCCCCGGCAGTACTTTGCCCTAAGGAAAATCCTTAAACAGCTAATTGGTGAGTTGTTCCCAAAAGGAAACTGGCATAGGGCATGCAAAGGAGTGGAAGGTTAAGATCCTTCCAGTGGGCTTCATTTTTCTAATGCCCACCCACCTGCCCCGTCACCAGCTTTCAGTCTCACCTTAAATCATAGTGTTCAGAGGAGAAGCTTTAGGTATCATCTGCTCTAAATAGGGCCCTAGGAATGTTAAAGGATTCCTGACTCATCAGGTGGAGTGAGCACACCATTCACCATCTTAGACAGGAAAGGAAGGGGAAGGTAACATCATTAAAGTTTATGTGGAGAAAGTGGTCACAAAGCGGGACTGTCACAGGATTCAAGTCCGTGCTCACCCTCTCCACAACCCTACAGCTCACTTGATCTGGATCCTTCTTTCTGGCCCTCCCTCAGACATTGCCTTTCATTTTTCTTTCCATACAGCAAAAGCAAGCATGATTTGAGAAAGTTAACCAACCCACAGTGTTCTGGGGACCTTTCAGGAGCCAGGCTTTGTACAGGCAGGCTAGGAAAGTGAGGCAGGGATGTTTAGCTATTCCCATCCTCATCTAGCTCCCCACTCTGGCTTCTCCCGCCAGCCGATGTGACCCTGGACCCTGAGACGGCTCATCCTAACCTTGTCCTGTCAGAGGATCGGAAGAGCGTCAAGTTTGTGGAGACAAGACTCCGAGACCTCCCTGACACACCACAGCGTTTTACTTTCTACCCTTGTGTCTTGGCTACTGAAGGCTTCACCTCTGGTCGACACTACTGGGAGGTGGAGGTGGGCGACAAGACCCACTGGGCAGTGGGAGTCTGCCGGGACTCTGTGAGCAGAAAGGGCGAACTGACTCCACTCCCTGAGACTGGCTACTGGCGTGTGCGACTGTGGAATGGGGACAAGTACGCAGCCACCACCACACCTTTCACACCTTTGCACATCAAGGTGAAACCTAAGCGGGTGGGCATATTTCTAGACTATGAGGCTGGCACACTGTCTTTCTACAACGTCACAGACCGCTCACATATCTACACTTTCACTGATACTTTTACTGAAAAACTGTGGCCCCTCTTCTACCCAGGGATCCGCGCTGGTCGGAAGAATGCTGCACCACTTACCATCAGACCCCCAACAGATTGGGAGTGATGAGATGGAGCTTAATTGGGGTGAGGCAGGGTCAAGAGTGATGGGCCTTCCTTACTGTGACCTGCTGGAATGTCTCGGTGTCTACGTGGTTCCAGTCCTGAGCCACCTTGAGAAACCACTTGGTCTCTGGGATGGTTTGTGTGAAGGAGTAAAAATAGGACTGGGCTGTGTGACAGAGCACAGATGACTGAGTGTCCCTACTTACTGTAGTGGGAGAGCAGGCTCCCAGGGAATTGCAGTCTCTGGTGGCAGCGGGCTTTGTGTTGCACAAGGACAGGCTGGGAAAGAAGAGGCTTTTCTAGAAACAGCCTATAGGAAAGGGTCTTGACTGGCTTAAAATGCAGGAAACAGAAGCCTTTAAAAGGCTTCTATGACTCAGAATAGCCTTGTTCCTTGTAGGAGCGCATAGGGATTTGTATACCTCTGTGTTGGAAAGATGAGTGACAGTTGTGTCATGAGTCTAGAAGTTGAGGGACTTTTTTGATGGCAGAGATTGGACATTAAAGTTAGCAGGAGGAGATTCAGAGAAGAGGGTAAAGAAACATTTTTAGAAATGAAGAAAGGGAGGATTTCTTTTGTTTTTCTCTGGATTAGCCAGAGTTAGAATTTGAGAAAAGGTAAAGGTGGGCAGAAAGGAGAAGCCAGGTCTCAGGGCTGGTTATTTCTGTCCTGTCCCGTGCACCCTCTCCCTCGAAGTCGATTATCTCCAAAAAGTAGGGAGCTGGGAGAGGAGTCAGATATTAGAGGAAAGAGAATGGTGTGTGCAAAGCCCTGGCCTTAAAGAATGTTTAAAGTAGTTCCTCCCAAGTTGTCTGCTTTGTCCCCTGGTCAGGTGTCCAGGCCAGAAAAGAAGGAAGGTAATAGTCTTTCTCACCCCCATGAGAACAGGGTAGAAGAGGGTGATTTGGGCAGCAAAGGGCCAGATAGACAGCTTAGCTTCTGTTACCATCCTTCACCCTTTGACATTCCCCTTTGCAGAGAATGTAAATCATTTTAAGTTAGGCCAAAATAAACAACCCATAGGGTACATATGTTGTCACAAAAGGTCATGTGATGCATGCCAAACCAAACAAGATGGATTACCTGCTGCTTGGGTGATCTCCATACAAGACTGCGACAGGAAACTGCACTGAGGGCATTGAGTTCCTCCTACCACCTCAACAGGACTCTGTCCACTCTCCTCTTACCTTTGTGCCTTGACTGTGGTTCTTTGTGGCAAGATAATTTGATTGGTCAAAACATGGAACAAAGGATCCACTGATGTGATCTCTGAGTTGTGTGGTAATTTGGCAGTGGCCTTATGTGAGAATCACTGGGTATGAAAAATGTATGCTCTTGAGTCTCACCCTCCATCTCCCCCTCCCCCCGCCCGTGCTGATGTCATCAACTCTGGATTCAGCTCGAATCCCTCTGCTTCTGCGATGCTCTTAGCCATTAGGTCAGAATAGCTACTAGTGGTTAGCACAGGAAATAGGCTGTGTTGTTGATAGGTTTCTGTGCCATAGAAATCGTACACGTGGCCAGCACTGTCACGGTAAGTGGAAAAGTGGGAGAAAGCCTTCTGAGGGCTAGGAGCTCTTTGCTCAGGGATATTTTGTCCTGTGTCCGCATGTCCTCCCTCATGATAGGATTTTTCCCGCTTTCAGCCCCAGAAACACCAACACTTTGAGTTGAGTCTGGAAGCGTGGACCATTCTGAGCTGCATGTAATTTATAACAGTTCTACCACAACTTCCCAAGTGCTAGTATAACAAGACTATTAGGAGAAGCTAGACATTGCCTGTTTTGTATGTTACATCAGCCCATAGATGTTCCAGACATCTGTCTTGGCTTTAGGAAAGTCTAGCCTGATGTCTACTGCACTCAATCCGCTCTGTAAGAAAAAAACAGACGTTTTAAGATCCTTTACCTGCCCCACCAGTCGCAATGAGCCCTACCAAATAAATAATGAGGAGTGCCAAACCACGGGATGGGTAGTAGGTTGGCTGGTGTCTGTCTAATAAGGTGTGGGGGCAGCGGGCCCCAGACTACAGTTCCCAGCAGGCATTGCGCGTGTCTGGGGCGGGACATCCGCGGAGAGGGCCGGACAGTCATGGCGGGCCCGGTGAAGGACCGGGAGGCCTTCCAGAGACTCAGTTTCCTGTACCAGGTGAGACAGCGGTCCCGGTGGGAGGCAGCCCGGTGCTACAGCCGCGGAATGACCCGGGTGGCCATCTCTGTCCCCAGGCTGCACACTGCGTCCTCTCGCAGAACCCGGAGAACCAGGCGCTGGCGAGGTTTTACTGCCACACGGAGAAGACCATCGCGAAGCGGCTGGTCCTGAGGCAGTAAGGAACCGGCTGGCGGGAGGAGCCAGGGGCGCGGGCGGATGGACGGGTGCCGAGTGCCTCTCCTCCTCACCAGGGACCCCTCTGTGAAGAGGACTCTGTGTCGCGGCTGCTCCTCTCTCCTCATCCCGGGCCTCACCTGCACCCAGCGCCAGAGACGTAAGTGCCCGCTCCGTGGTGGGCAGGACGACGCCCGGCAGCTCCCTCCTCCTGGAAGGGGAGGCTTTCTGCAGATGATTTGTCCCTAAAACCAGCATGGGCTACATGAGACTCTGTGGTTTAATAATAATAATAGTCCTGTTTGCTTATTCTTTAATTTCTAAGATTTTATTGGTTTTCCTTTAATACCAGCACTTGGAAGGTAGAGGCCAGCCAGTGAAGCTGAAAACATCTAGCTCCAGGTTCAGAGAGAGACCCTGTCCCACAGTGATATGGTAGAATGTAGTAAAATCCAAACTAGATTTTTTTGTCCTCCATGTGTACACCTACGTGAATGCTCCTGTCCACACACATGTACATAATATAAATAATAAATTAAGGAAAAGTAAAGAGTTTTAAAAAGAGAATCTGTGCTATAAGAAAATGAATGTCGGGGCTGGAGAGATGGTTCAGCGGTTGAGAGCACTGACTGCTCTTCCAGAGGGCCGGGGTTCAATTCCCAGAACTCACATGGCAGCTCACAGCTGTCTATAGTTCCAGTTCCAGGCAAATAAATGAATGAATGAATAAATAAATAAAAGTTAACAAAAAAGAAGAAAATGAATGTTCAGGAGGCTGGAATTTGAGGAGGAAAATGTGAGGCTGGAAAGGGAAGCTAGACCTCGTTAAGGAGTTTGGAGTCATCTTGTCATCTTAGAATTCCAAGGAACAGAGATGTTTGTGCAGGGCTTCCCATACACATACCAAATTTGCCTTACAAATTCGGATGAGATGGAATTCCTGCTGACAGTGGAAGAATACTGCAAACAAACAAAGCAAAACCATTTTCTCAGAAGCCTGGACACGCTGTTCTTTTTCCCACTTATATCCCAGGCCGAAAGGGACAGCGCTGGACAGTACATACCTGCCTGACATGCCAGCGCAGCCAGCGGTTCCTCAATGACCCCAAGCATCTGCTCTGGGGTGACCGGCCTGAAGCCCAACTGGAAAATCAGGCAGGTGAGCAATGGGAGGGAAAGATGAGGGAGCCTTCAAGAGAAAGGACTGTGGAGAGCGAAAGAGCCAGGTGAGTGAGCCTAAGCAATGTAAGGAGTACCTACCACAGTCTTAGAAAATTAATTCTTCTCTGATTCTCCTCCACTGTCTAGATTTCAAACCATCAGAGCCCGTACCAACCACAGCTCACCTCCCTAAGGAGAACATGCAGCCTCCAGTTTCAAACACCAGTGATGAATTCACTCCATTTCCCAGATAAATAAAAGTTGAAATTTTGTTTGACTTTGTGTTCTGTGGTATTTCAACTGGTTATATCATTTTCTTTCCTTTTTTGGAGGAGAGTAGGGGTGGGTGGTGGTATCAAGGTAACCTCTCCTTACATCTTTGTACTCCACCATTCAGGGAAGTCCCCGTTTCCATGCACCACTAGGTCCTGTTAAGCAGCCCTTGTTTTAAGGCTCTAATGCCCTGTCACCCTTGCATCCTCAATACAGTGATATGTTTTGAAATCAAGCTTCAGGATTTCTTATGTGCTCATGTGTCTTCTTAATGGATTCCATATTGAAATGGTCCTGACTATTGTGATAGTAGAGAGGCAGACGCTGTTCACATCCTCTGGGCCTATTCAGACTTGACCTTCTCCTCCAGAATGCCTGCTAGACACCCCTGCACCAGAGGTGACCCTTCACTGATGTGGTGCACAATAGATGGGGTTTAGGAGCTTCCTGAAGCCTGGGGTGTGGGATGGTGCTTTCTCTGGGGATTTGCCTAAGATCTGGGGTGTGATGGGCACAATCTGGTGGCCTCTGCACATTTAGACAGGCATTTTAAGCAGAAACTGGTCTTCTGAGACCATGCAGCACACATCCAGTGCAAAGTTAGGTCAGACCAATCCTCTGGCCCCTTCCTTGCCTCCCACCCTTCACTCCCCATCCCAGGGCTAGGTCAATGCATATGAATGTCACAGTGACTGTGAGCTACCAACAATGTCTGACCACCCTGGTGGGTATAAGGGTAACAAGACCCAAGATTTAAAAAAAAAAAATGGTGATAGGAAATCTAAGCTCTAATAAAGCAGTGGTCAATAGCAAGGCAGGAAAAAAGATAGGTGGAGCTGCCAGGAAGAGAAAAAAATCAGTGATGAAAAGAGAGAAGGACACTAGAGACCAGCCACCAGGCTCTCGTAGGAATTTTAAAGGTACTCGTCTGACCTTGAAGAATCCTTGTGGGGAAACAGTGAATGCTTCCCGTGATCTGTTGAATTGTTAGGCTGAGGGAGCTTTGCAGCTACTGGGCTCAGAAGAAGGCACACCCAAGGCTTTTGTCTTATTGTATATTGCATGCCATGCATAATAAAGACTGGAGTTAATAGTCCTGGAGTGAATCTCCCCTTCAGTAAGACGTGTAGATCAAGATTAGAGACCTTCTTATGAGGAAATACTTTGTGTAACTTTCAGTAAAAGCGTCTTTGTAAAACTGGGGGTGGGGGTCCATCCCTCAGGGCTGGACCTTCCTGCTGCCCCCAGGCCTTGAACTTTCCTCTTGGAAGTGCCTTCACTTTCAACCTACCCGCTCTACATGGTGCATCCTGACATCTGGCAACCAACAAATGGAGCAAGGAGAAAAGGGTCCATACACCCCAAGACTGGCAGGCGAGACTCCTGGACAGGGCAGGAAATATCTCTTCTCAGGAGCAGCAATATGTGCAGTTATTGAAGTGTGTGTTAAAGGGAAATGAAGTGAACGTGAAGGAAAAACAACGTACAGAGCTTTTGGCAATTAGTTAAATGGCGTTGGTTTTGGTTTCAAATAACTAACTCCTCATGTTCAGTTAAAATTGATGGAAGCCTATACCATCAACAATTGGTCTTTATGTAATCTAATTTCAAATGCCCAGTCTGCAGACTGAGGAGAGGGTGAAACCTTCATCTGACGTAAAATAGAGAAGTAAAAAAGGAGAACATTTGTCTAGAAATTGCTAGTCAGCATGGGGGAATGTTCTTTCCCAGAGGAGAAGAGTGCATTCTGTAGGTAAACGAAAAGGAGGAAAATTACTCTTCTCTTTCTTTAAATGGAACAAATTTAGAAATGAGGAAGGCTGAAAAGTTAGTACACATTTGCAAATACATGAACTCCCAAGACAAAGAATAAAAGACGTTAAAAAAGAAAGAAAAAGAAATCTTCCCAATAGAGAAAAGGGGAGGAGGCTTTAAAAAGGAAAATTTAACAATGGAAAAAGAAAAAAATGTTTAATCAAGAAAAAGATTTTTCCCAGTAGAAGAGAAAATGGTAAATCAAGACCTAGAAATATAAAGGCTCTATTAAGGAAAAATAATGAAAAAAATCCTCTTCTCAGTAAAAATAGTAAAACAAGAATTTTTGAAACTCAGCTTCTCTCTGGCAGTCAGCTCTTTGAGAGACTTAGTGGGCAAGCACAGAGCTGGGACATCTGAACCTGGCCTCACTGCAGCCGCCCAGAAAAGGACAGCACAGAGCTTAGAACTTTGTTTTGGTTTAAATGGTTGTTTTTCTTCAGAGCAGAAATAATTCAATATGAAAAATTCCTTCATGGGAAATGTTTCTTGTTTTCCCTAGTAAAGAGAATAACTCATCAATGGTCCCTTCATGGGAGAAAGAAAAAATTAAAACAAAGACCAACTTTTAGTAAGAAACAATTCTGGTCAAAACATATAGTACTAAATTGATGCTGTTTGAATTTCCATAGATTTTAGACACATTCATTGTATGGAGGATGGTCCCTTGTCTTGACAGTCTAATTAATGTTTAAATAAATGTTTAATTTTCATAATAAATGAACTAAGAACAAAGTCATGGTTTTAAACCATTATTGTGTATGCTCTTGTCTGTCATTACTGAGAATTGGGCTTTGCTCATTGAGTTGGACTCTGGTAATTCTTGGTTAAATTCTATTAAAATGTAACACATAAACAGAACAGGTTGTTAGCTTATTAAATAATGTGATTACTGAAGTTAAAGTTCATTAAAAAAAACTGATCTCTTACAGATAAGGAGCCTACATTGTTGGGTTTTTTTTGGTTTTTTTTGTTTTTTGGTTTTTTTGGTTTGGCTGTTTTTTGCTTTGTTTTACAAAAATTAACCTCAGTGTTGCATACAGCAGTGGCTGATCCTGATGTTTGAAAGGTTTTTTGAGTTTTTGGCTTTTGAAAATGCAAACACAGACTGTCAGAAAGCTAGAAGGTCGTTGAAAGCTCAGGTAGAGTCTCTAGAAGAACGGTTTAAATCCACTGCTGACATTGGATCTACTGTGCATAACACCAACATTACTGGACAGGCCTTGACCAAAGGTCTTCAGTCTCACAACAATGGATGTTTTAACTATGAGAAATCCAGGCATTTAAAGAAGGATTGTCAGCAAGCAATTTCAAAAGGAAATATTGCTCTTGAATGTAATCTAGGAAAATGTTCTCAACCTCTGGGAGTCTGGAAGAGGTGTGGAAAAGGTAGACATTGGACTAATAATTGTAGATCAGTCAGAGATGTACAAGGCAATCTTTTACCATCAGAAAACCAGATAAGGAGCTTAGCTCCAGCCTGGTAATAAACAACACTAGCCTGTAATATTCTGCTCATCAACAGAGCCATTCCAACATAGGCTCAGCATTGGAGATTTAATGCACCCTACCTTAGGGAGCACTGTTTTAGATTTGGCAGTGGGCAAACATCTTGTTATCTCCACAAATCCCTTGTTATAAGATAGCCACTTGAGGGGCTGGAGAGATGGCTCAGTGGTTAAGAGCACCCTCTGCTCTTCCAGAGGACCCGGGTACGATTCCCAGCACCCACATGGCAGCTAACAACTGTCTGTAGTTCCAGTTCCAGGCAAACATCAAGGCAAATAAATAAATAAATAAATAAATAAATAAATAAATAAAGTTTAAAAAAAAAAAAGCCACTTGAGCTTATGGTCCCCTTGCCCCAGGGACAGTAGGAATAATTATGCGAAGAAGTAGTTTAACATCTCAAGGATCTATTGTATACCCAGAAATGAG
The DNA here is from genome assembly GCA_004025045.1 of Sigmodon hispidus. NCBI lineage: Eukaryota > Metazoa > Chordata > Mammalia > Rodentia > Cricetidae > Sigmodon > Sigmodon hispidus. The sequence continues at coordinate 3,383 of PVIH01005005.1, read as the reverse complement.
GATTACAAGGGAGAAATTAAAATCATGGCATATGTAAAAAAAAAAAATGCAAATAGAAGCTGTGATAAAATTGCTTAATTACTAACACTTCCAAATCTTAAAGGAAAAGCAACTCCAGTGTGTAGAAGAAGAGGGTCTGGCAGTACTGAGGAAAAAAAGGTATTCTGAAAAAGTCATCCATGATGAAAGACCTAAATTAAAAATAAAAATAAATGGCATTGAAATTCCAGGCCTAAAAATCACTAACGCTGATATATCTATAATTTCTCAAAAAGTCATGGAATCCCAGCTGTCTTTTATAAGAAATTTTTATTTAATTTTCAGGAATTGTTATATTAACAAGGTGTTGAATGGATTAAATGCATAGGACCTGAAGGACAGGAAGCGATATTTAAGCATGTATGGGTGGAACAGTGCCCTTAACTAGAGAAAAATTGCAGGAACTTGAGCAACTGATATAGAAACTACTAAATGCTAAACACATTGAGGCAACTACTAGTACTTGGAAATCTCCTGTATTAGTAATAAAAAAGAAATCTGGAAAGTGGAGAATGTTAACCACTTGAGAGTGATAAATAAAATGACAACCCATGGGTCCTTTTCAACCTGGAATTTCTTTACCTTACTTATTACCTAAAGCATGGCCTATAGTAGTTGTTGATTTAAAAGCCTTCTTCTGGGCTGGAGAGATGGCTCAGCGGTTAAGAGCACCGTCTGCTCTTCCAGAGGACCCGGGTTCGATTCCCAGCACCCACATGGCAGCTAACAACTGTCTGTAGTTCCAGTTCCAGGCAAACACCAAGGCAAATAAATAAATAATAAATAAATAAAGTTTAAAAAAAAAAAAAAAGCCTTCTTCTTTACTATTTCTTTATAAGAACATAATAGAGAAAAATTTGCTTTCATATTCCCTATTTTTAATAATGCTCAACAAGTAAGATTTTATTGGAATGTCTTTCTTCAGGGTAAGTTAAATAGCCCAAAATTATGTCAGTATTTTGTAAATCAACCACTGGAAGTAGTGTATAAACATATTCCTTGGTCTATTTTGTATCAATATATGGATGATATTTTTTAAAGATTTATTTATTATGCATATAGAGTTCTGCCAACATGTATACCTATATGCCAGAAAAGGGCACCAGATCTCATTATAGATGGTTGTGAGCCACCACGTGCTTGCTGGGATTTGAACTCAGGACCTCTGGAAAAGCAGTCAGTGCTCTTAACCTCTGAGCCATCTCTCCAGCCCATAGATGATATCTTAATTGCTGTCTCTGATATCAATGTTCTTGAAAAAGTGTTTGGGGGCTGGAGAGATGGCTCAGCGGTTAAGAGCACCGTCTGCTCTTCCAGAGGACCCGGGTTTGATTCCCAGCACCCACACGGCAGCTAACAACTGTCTGTAGTTCCAGTTCCAGGCAAACACCAAGGCAAATAAATAAATAAATAAATAAAGTTTAAAAAAAAATTTTAAAAAAAAAAAGAAAAAGTGTTTGCTGAAGTACAACAGATATTACCTCAATGGGGATTAGAAATTGTTCCTGAGAAAATTCAAAGAGGGGCTTTCTTAGTTATCTAGGATTTAAATTGAGTAAACAAAAAATTCAGCTGTAAAAGGTATAGATAAGAAGAGATCAATTGCACATACTTAATAATTCTCAGAAATTATTAAAAGATATTAGTTGGTTGCGAGCTATCATTGGAGTGTCTACTCAAAAATTAAGCAATTTGTTTCAAATTTTGAAAGGTGACTCAGATTTAAATAGTTCAGGCATTAAACAAAGGAAGCTGAAAAAAGAGCCAACCCAAGTAGAATAGAAAATACAGAATATTTATATAGATCAAATTGAGTGTATTTTGGTCATTTTGCCTTCTACTCATCCCATACTAGACTTACTATGCAAAGGGAAGATACTATTTTGGAATGAATAGTTTTATTTCATAAATAAAATAAATAAATAAAAAGTTAAAATTGTATGTAGAAAAGGTTTTTGAATTAGTCATAAAGGGAAGAATAAGATGTAAATGGACAAATCTCTCTTGCCTGTTTATTCCTAAATAACCACTCAGAAGCTTATATTAATTATAAATATTTGTCCCATGACTCAGGCTTATAACTAGCTAGCTCTTACATTTAAATTGACCCATTTCTATTAATGTATTGCCACTGTTCAGGACAATTTGGAGGTGGCTAGCTAAGATGAACCAGCCTCACAGACTATTCTGACTAGGACTTGAGACAAGCCCTGCATCATTTTTTCCATTATGCAGAGATTGGACAATAAATGATACAGCTACTTATTTCCAGACATGACAATTAACAAAAATGTTTCTTTTCAGAATCCCTTAAAGATGTTCTCACCCCCAGACAGCAGGAAGTAAATTTAAGAACACAACACCCACATTCCCAAGAGGTGAGGTGGATGGTTTTGAGTCTTTCAATGGGTTATAAACAATTGTCATTATTTAGAATGACTGATTACAAATTGTTATTGGTAATGGTTAAGAAAAAAGCTGAACAAGGCATATTGACTGCTGACAGCATAATGTCTGAAATGGAAAAGCAGGACACACAAGAAAGAACTGCCAACCTTGCCAGGACAAGGTAGGAAGGTCTTTAAGAATAACGTGCTTTACAGAGATATGCTGGGCCTGTAGGCTAAAGATGGATGCTCAATGCTGCAAAGGAACCTGGGTGACTATGCAGGAAGCCAGCTGTTCCATTTTTTACACTTTTTGTAAGTTGCATGCTTGCACTTCCCTGTTTACTTAGTTAATATTATTTCCTTCTCAGGTCTAAAGGAGTTGAAGATGAGATAGTTATAGTTTTCTAGTGACAGTTTTAAAAAAGAAACTCACTTAGATGTTAAAGTGCATAAATTTGGGAGATGTCCAAAAATAGTTTTCAGTTAGTAATACAAATTAGATAGAAAGTGAATTAGGTACAATACTTTGAACTCACCAAAATAGGATCAATAATGGAATATTTTCTTTGAATTTGTCAATTGTTCCTGGACTGGACATTACTGAAGTAATTATTCCATAATATATATAGTTATTGAAACTATTATATATAGTTTTTCCTATATTAGTTATAACCTTTTTTATTTTTGACACAAAAGAAAATATATGGTGAAATACATTTAATAAAATTAGTCTGGAATATCAGGAAAGTCAACCGCAGAGCCAAGCAAGATCACAAAGTGGTGACCTTTAATCCTAGCTTTAGAAATGTTGAAAGAGGAAATTAAGGTAGCTGAACAGAGGAAGAGAAGAGAGGTTTTTAGCTTCTTGGGCACGCTTTTGGTGGGCTTAGGAGAAAGAAGCTGGAGTTAGAGAATATGTGGAGAAAGGCCTGAGGAGCTGGTGAGTGAGAAATG
>PVIH01005004.1:27500-130703 GCA_004025045.1 Sigmodon hispidus | reverse complement strand
CCGTGTGTACTAGGGAGGTCAGAGCCTGTGTGTGCAGACTGTCACCAGGTATAGAGCCCTTGTGTACTAGGGAGGTCAGAGCCTGTGTGTGCAGACTGTGACCAGGTATAGAGCCCGTGTGTACTAGGGAGGTCAGAGCCTGTGTGTGCAGACTGTGACCAGGTATAGAGCCCGTGTGTACTAGGGAGGTCAGAGCCTGTGTGTGCAGACTGTGACCAGGTATAGAGCCCGTGTGTACTAGGGAGGTCAGAGCCTGTGTGTGCAGACTGTGACCAGGTATACAGCCCTTGTGTACTAGGGAGGTCAGAGCCTGTGTGTGCAGACTGTCACCAGGTGGCATGAGCCAGGCAAAGCTGGGAAAAGCATTTCCAGCAGAAGGAACACAGACATAAAGGCTCAGAAGTCAGTATTTCAGTCCAAAGCCTTCCACACTGCAGGCTCCCTCAGAATTTGTCTTACAGCTCTTCCTGGGGCTTTGTGTTTTGAAGTTGGGAGGCTAAACTCTCTTCAGGGAGATGCTCATGAGGAAAATGGAGGAAGTACTTGTTCCAGGCCAGTCCAGGATCTTCCTGGAGTCCTTTCTTCCCTACAACAGTTTCTCCTTGTCTAGCTGAGACACAAACGGGCCACAGCAGGCCACCAGCAAGGTTGATTCCTTCCTTCCTTCCTTCCTTCCTTCCTTTCTTCCTTCCCTCCTTCCCTCCCTCCCTCCCTCCCTCCCTCCCTTCCTTCCTTCCTTCCTTCCTTCCTTCCTTCCTTCCTTCCTTCCTTCCTGTCTGCCTGCTTGTTTTTTGAGACAGGGTTTCTCTGTATAGTAGCCCTGGCTGTCCTGGACCAGGCTGGCCTCAAACTTGGAGAGATCCACCTACCTCTGCCTCCTGAGTGCTGGGATTAAAGATATATGCTACTAACCTCCCAGATTCCAAGGTGATTTCTAGTCTCCACACTTTTTTGACCTCTTCCTTTAAGGTTTAGTTTATTTTCCTATTTTAAAATCTCTCTAGACATTGGGAGCATTACAAATACTCATGTACCTCTGCTTATTGCCCCAAACTGTTTTATAGTTTGTGCACAGGCCTAGGGGTAGTGTGTGTGCCGTGTTGGTGCACGTGCCCTCAGAAAGCTAGAGGGAGGGAACTGGATCCTCTGGAGCTAGCTTCAGACAGTTGTGAGCTGCTGTGAGGGTGCTAGAAACTGAACCTGGGTCCTCTGCAAGAACAGCCAGTGCTCTTACCACTGACTGTCTCTCCAGCCTCATGCCCCAAAATGTAAAAAGCACATGAGTAATTTATAAAGTGGAAAGCTGGTTGATCATCAGCTTCACCAGATCTAGTTGGCAAATGGGCTCTGAAAGTAAGTTGGGAGCTGGTAAGCTTGGTCAGGCTTATTGATGTATTTTGCTTGGCTAATGAAGTCTTAAAAACTGAGAACATTTGAGCTCTTGAGACAGTTCCGCTGGTAAAGGCGCTTGCTGCCAAGTCTGTCGGCCTGGGTTCGATCCCCGGGACTTACAGGTAGGAAGAACCAACCCTAAAATTGTACTTTCACTCTGCATGTGTAATATGGAATGCATGCTGGGACGCACAGAGAAATAAACAAAATTTAACTTTTCTTTAATTGGAAAAATTTATATCTTTTTTTGCAGCTGAAAAAAAAAAATCAGAGCTGGAGAGATGGCTCAGCAGTTAAGAGCACTGACTGTTTTTCCAGAAGACCTGAGTTTGATTCCCAGCATCCACATGGCAGCTAACAACTGTCTGTAATTCCAAGATCTGACACCCTTGCACAGTTATTCATGCAGGCAAAACACCAGTTCACATAAAATAAAAATAAACATTAAAAAAAAAATCAGAACACAGAATTGGCTAGACCCAAAGAACAGCTGCTTTGAGCATGATTTTTCCAGTTTACCAAAGTCTGTGCCATACCCTAAAATCCCCTACAGGCTATCATTATTTGGCTTCCTGTTCGAGAAGATCTTCTTGGGTGTAACACTGTTCTTCCACGTGCATACATCTGCTCTCACATGGACATGGTCCCTCTTTCTGAGGCTCAGGTACATTGCATTGTATGATGTGTGGCATGGTTTATCTATCTCTCTCCTGAACATCACATTTAAAACTGGCTTTCTCCACAGGATAAACTGTAAGGAACAGCCTTCATTTACTATCAAGTTTTACAGGATAAGTACTTAGAAATAGACCTGTTAAAAGTATTTAGGTCTATTTTGTTAATTAATTCTTTCACATTTATTTTTGTGTGTGTTTGTATGCGCTCATACACACATTGTAGTGCAAGCGTGTGGAGGCTGGAAGGTGACCCCTCGGAGTGGAGTCTTTCCTTTTGCCAAAGCCAAGTCACCAAGTTTGTTGGCAGACACCTTTACCCTCTGAGCTATTTCTTCTGCCTAGTATTCTGGTAAATTTTAAAACAGATTTAAAATTTAAGAATTAAAATTTGAAAGATATCACAAAACTATCCAGAGATGTGCATCCTCAGAGCATACATGCCTGCTTTTAATCTGCTTTGCTCTTATCCTGCAGAGACCATTCCTCCTGACATCCTCAGCACACCCTTCTATGCTATCTACTGTCTTTTACTGACGATTCCACTTGCTGCCTTTTCTTTGCTTTTGTTGGTTTTTAGATATTCTTTATATAGGAAGGATGTTTATTTGTATGAGCCGCAAACTTTTTCCCAACATGCTCATCTTTAGATTGTATTCCTGGGGAGAAAATAAGTAACTTCATTGCAGTCACATTTATAATTCTCTTCCTCTGGGGATGGTAGTCCAATCATGAAGGAATGTATTACCTAATTCCTGGAGCACCCAACATCTTAGGGAGTGGCTTTTTACTTTTTTGCTTTGTTTTATCAGACAGGTTCTCTCTGTGTACCAGTAGTCTTGGAACTCTCTGTAGACCAGGCTGGCCTTGAACTCAGAGACTCACCTGCCTCTGCCTCCTGAGTGCAAAGATTAAATGCTGGCATGTAAAGTACCACCCAGCTGGTACTTTAAAAGTTGCCGTCTGTCCCTTTAAAGGTGGGTTATATATGTATGAAGCGTAGACAGGGGTGTGTACGTGTATATTTGTCACTATGTGGATAATATGCACTCTAGAATTTAAAAGATTCATTTTATTTTTATGTATACATGTGTGTTCAGATAGCCTCTGAGGCCAGAAGAAGGCTTTAGATCCCCCAGAGCTGGAGTTAACAGGTATTTGCAAGCTGCTCATAGTGGGTTCTCTGCAAGAGGAGCAAGCATTTTTACCCATCTCTCTAGTCCATACTCCAGACCGTTTTATGGTTTCATTGTGGAGAATACATTTTTTTTGTTTTTATTTTTCTTGAGACAGGGTTTGTCTGTGTAGCCCTGGCTATCTTGGAACTGGCCTCGAACTCACAGAGATCCACCTGCATTTGCCTCTTGAGTGCTGGGATTAAAGGCATACACCACCACTGCCTGGCTGTAGAATACGTTTTTAAAATGAATTTTCCCCCATGCTGGCCTTGAATTCACTATGTAGCCAGAGATGACCTAGAACAGGAGTCATCTAGTTTCTAGACCTAGAACTTCCATCCGGGAGGTTGGGGTTACCACCAATGTCCCTGCACATGGCTATATTCACCTTTTTGATGCCTCTGTAATTTATGTTGACAAACTGTATAGACAGAAGAGCATGTGCTTTTCTCAGTTTTGGTAGACTGAGGAGGCGAGACACAGATGTTCACTTACACATTAAAAAACCAAAACAAGCTGGTCATGGTGGTACATGCCTTTAATCTCAACACTCTGGAGGCAGAGGCGGGTGGATCCCTGAGTTTGAGGCCAGCCAGGTCTACAGAGTAAGTTCCAGGACAGCCAGGGCTGGTACATAAACACTGTCTCAAAAAAAAAAACCCCAACCCAACCCAAACCAAAACAAGATAAAACCCAAGATGTTATGTTGACACAAATGATGCCAACCTAGGGCTCGAATGCATACCCAACCCAAATATCTGTGAGAACCTGCTTCTCAGCATCTAGAGGTTTGGCTTAGAAACCTGGCCTTTGTCTGTTTTGCTTATATATGTGACATTTCTTACTATTCACACTAGAAGCCTTCAAACCCAGCCCAGCAGCAGCTTCCCAGGGGTGCTAGTTAGAAATAATACTGAGCTGTTGAGGGGTCAGACCCTGGGCAGGCTTCCTAACAGGTCCTGCAGTGGTGGGGGATGCAGTCGGCCATCTCTATCCATCCCTCCCTCATCCCTGCATGGCTGTACCTGTGATGGTCTGGGTCTCTGAACTGATGGTCCTTGTGGTGGTCTGGGTCTGGGTGGCAGGCACTGTCTCCTCTGACACAAAATGGACCGTGCTGGGGGCTGTCACTGGAGTGCTGGTCAGCTGGCAGCCGCTCTGCTTGTGGGCTACGAAGGCATCCAGGTTGCTGAACTGCTGCTTACAGAGACCACAGATGTGGATGTCTGGTGTCAGCTCTACCAGGACCGTGGTGCCTCCTGGGACTCCATGGGATAAAGGAAAAAGCACATGTTAATTCCAGACCAGTGTCATGTCAGAAATCAGACAAGGCTAGTGAGATGATTTATGTCCCTTCTTCTTTCTTGGAAAGCCATTCCAAATTCTGTTCCCAGGTGAGAGCCATGGCATGTGACACAATACTGCTCAGGGCAGCACCCAGGACTTAGGGTTTATGTTTACAAGAAAGTTCTTTCGAAGCTGGGGAGACAGTCCATAAACTGCTTTCCTAGCAAGCATTAGGCCCTGCATTCAATCCCTAGAACCCATGTAAAAAGCTGGGTGTTGAGTATGAGTTTATAAGTTTGGCACAGGGAGGAGGCAGGAGGATCCCCACGCTTGCTGGCCAGGTGGCCTAGCCTACTTGGAAAGTTTCAGGTCAGAGAAACTGGCCTTGTCTCAGATACAAGGAATGGTGTCTGAGGAACAACATCAAAAACTGTTCTCTGGCCTCATACATCTGTGTGCGCACACAAGGATGTGGTACACACCAGTGCATCTACGACTAATAAAAAAAGGAAGCTCTTGTGATGTGCAGGACTGCCCAGCCCTTCACAGGGACCTGTGGCCATCTCCAGCCCCAACAGAAAGGTCATTATGAAAATTGTCTCCATCCCAACACACATTTCCAAATGCCTTATCACCTTGAAACCCATTAGTTGACAATGGTGGTCCCTGACAGATGTGTGACACCACCAAGGGAGCAAGAATGGCCAGCTGTGGCTTCTTCCTTTAGATGTTGATGCAGATATTGGCATTTCTGCAGACCCTTTTTAACTATGAGGAAAATGCTAGAATCCTTTATTCTTGTTCTCACTTCTCTGGACCCAGAATGCAACCCTGGAATAAATCAGTTAGAATGGTAGAATTCAGGTTTCCGACACTTGTAGACTAAATTCATTCTTAACTGACAGGAACTTCATTTTTCTATAGCAACGAGAGGGTTGGTGCTGTATTGAGAGCTTCAAAGCAACTAACATAGTGCCTGCTTCTATATTAGAAAGGAATGCAGTTTCAGATGCAGCTTGGTAGAGGGCTCGCTTTGCATATGTGAGACCCCAAGTTTGATCCCCAGCACCTCCTAAAAATGGAGGGATGGAGGCACACTGGCCAGTAATGCAATCCTAGCCACTCTAGAGGTAGAGGCTGAAGGACTGGAGTCTTCTTCTTCTTCTTCTTCTTCTTTTTTTAAATTCTATGTGCACTGGTGGGAAGGTGTTAGATTCCAAGGAACTAGAGTTACAGACAGTTGTGAGCTGCCATGTGGGTGCTGGGAATTGAACCCAGCTCTTCTAGAAGAGCAGCTAGTGCTCTTAACCACTAAGCCAGATCCGATGCCCTCTTCTGGCATGCAGGCATACAAGCAGACAGAGCATGCATAAACATAAATAAATAAATCTTAAAATAAAATACCAATTAAGTAGTAAGTCTCTACATGAACAATTTAATTTTTTTTTACAGTCATGTGCTAACATGCCTGTCTTTCATATGGATGCTGAATATCTAAACACATGTCTAAGCATCTTTTCAACAGAGCTATCACTAAGCCACCCAAATAAAAAATTCAAAGAGGAAAATATAAAGATCCTTATTTACTCTTAAAAGTCTTCATTTCTGTGGCCAGAGAATAGCTTATTGATTAACAGGATTTGCTGCTTTTTCATGGCGGCCATGTCTAAAGGCTCACAACTGCCTATAACTCCATCTTTACATGATCCAAAGCCCTCTTTTGGGCTCTATTCACACCAGCACATAAGCTAAATACAGGTACAGACAGTCATATGCACACACAAATAAAATATTAAAGTAGATAATAAGTAATATTTATTTCCCCTGAATGTCTTTTTTAAAATTTATTTTGTATTTATCAAGAAAAACAGTAAAATGAATTTAAAATGCTGAGAAGTTAACAATAACTATCAAGAAGATAAAAATCATAAGCATGACTTATGCAATTTAATTTTTATTATTAAATTTTTCTCTTGTGGGGTTGTAGGGATGGCTTAGTAGTTGTACTGCTCTTATAGAGAATCTGAGTTCAGGTCCCAGAACCCATACTTGGCAGCTCATAACCAGCAACTCTATCTCCAGGGGTTCTCATACCCTCTTATGGCCTCCAGGAGCATTTGTACTCAAAAACACACCCATCCCTGTATATACATAATTCAAAATAAAATGTTAATCTTTTCTCTTGTATTATAGTTAAACTCACGCAATAAAATCTGGAAAAAATAATAAGAATTGGTAGGAAAAAACCTCATAATTTATTTGTACCTTTTATGAACATTACAAACATATTTTCTAATTTCTATGCCTAACGTTTCACTTTTTAAATGTTTTTATTTATTTATTAAGTACACAACATTTTACCTGCTATGACTGCAGGCCAGAAGAGGGCGCCAGATCTCATTACAGATGGTTGTGAGCCACCATGTGGTTGCTGGGAATCAAACTCAGGACCTCTGGAAGAATGGTCGGTGCTCTTAACCTCTGAGCCATCTCTCCAGCCCTAAAATTTCATTTTTTCCCCACTGTATAGTGAAGCTAATCTTTTTCCTACATAATACCACATAAGCATTATAATTCTTCATACATGTAATTATTTAGTGGGAACATGTCACTCCATGGTATACATGCATCATATGCCTATAACCAGTGAAGTTAAATTACGAGACCACATTTGTATAATACAGTGTCCGTACAATGCAACTTTCTGAAAATTATAAGCTATTTCAACTCTGTCCAGTTTTCTCCAGGACGAAGACAAGGCATTCGTGTGTGACAGATGTCCCAGGAAAGTGATGCTGGGGGCAGGAACACTTTATTAGTCACCTTGCAGAAGACTTTAGAAATCAACAGATGGCAGGGACAAGGCCTTTCTCCTCTGGACTGCTGAGACCCAGTGACTACAGGGACAGTCTCAGTACTAGAGAAGCAGTGAATAAGCCATATTTGTTTAGCTGAGGGTGTCTTTGTGGTGGAATAGTATTGGTGTCCGGAATGAAACAGTTTCGGTACTAAGTTATGTATGCTTCTGGTTCTCACAAAAGGAGCAAGTCACAACGGGGACTTTTCCTGAAGCTGTCATTATCAACAGTGACTTTAGCCCTGGGCTTCCCATCTGAAAATTGGGGCAAAACGGGTCTCTCCTTAGGACTGCTTCAGGTACAGAAATGTCTGTAAGGGGTCCAATTCCCAGCTGCAAAGCAGGTCACAAGGTGAGGTTCTCCCTTTTTAAACAAACGCTGGGAGACACTGAGACGCGATGGGGTGGAAACTGGGGTTCAGGAAAACCTCTATGTTTCATTAGCCATGCAGGACACACCCAGGCAAGTTTGGGAGCCAGTGGCTCCAAGAAAACGGTTAGCAAACTGAGTCAGCTATCTGCAAACCCTGGCCAGGGCTTCTCAAACTTCCGGTGGTCCAGGCTGCAGGGGAAGACCTAAGATTCTGGCCCCACCCCCGGGGATCTGTGGGGGCGGACCCAGCAGCCTTGTTTTAAATACAAGCTGGGACTTCGGGTGGCAGCCTCTCATTCAGTCCCTGGCCCATACTTTGAGAAACAAAGGCACACGGAGATATTAAAAACTTGGGCAAGGTAAAATAAAAGCTGATGTGAAGTCAGGAAAATAACAGAGAACCCTAAACTCAGAGCAAGTCACCCCAGCCAGGTCTTTACCGACATCTCTCCACCTGGAGTGCGGGGAGAGATTTGCAAACCCGCCCACAAGCCCTGCAACCATGGTTCAAACTGAGCAACTGAGGCAGAAGTTTTCCTACTGGTCTGCTCAGGTTACCCCACTTTCTTCTTTCCCTTGCTGTGCCCCAAACTCTGCTAGGAGGGCCAGGGAGGTGGTGTTGGTCTCTGTACCGCGTGGCCTCCCTGGGCCATGCCTGGGGAAGGGGGAGGGGGGTCTGCAGGAGTTACTCTCCCAGCTTTGCTGCTATCCAGAATGGGGTGATAGGGAGTCGTGCAAGGTGCGCACGGTCACCCGGATCTCCCGGCCTGTTGGCTACACCCGGGCCCGGCACCAGCTGTGTCTGTCCAGCACTTACTTTGCACTGATCCTGAGAAGCTGTCGCCCTCGCTGCTCGCGTTCATGGCAATAGACCTGGGGTGCCGCTCCCGGGGCTCCCCCAGCTCGCTCTACATGGTGAAAAGACTTTGCTCTTGCATTTTTTCCCCCCCGTACACCCCCCCAACCCTGTCTGACTGCTCCCAACTCTGCGAGGCGGGGACGGATGTACAGCCAGCGCCACTTCCGCTGCCTAGAGGGCGCTGGCCCCGTGCGTCCAACCGGGTTCCCATGCTCTCTCGGGGACACAGGCAGGGATCTGGGGGCTCTGTGGCTGCCCTGTGCCTTTGCACTTTGCCCTCCTGGGGACCCTCATTCTGCTAAAGATGCCAAGAGAATGAACTGCAGGCCTAGAAGTGAAGAGTCCCAGCCAAGGCATTCGTCTCCGTTGGGCTAATTCAGCAGCTCAACACCAGAGTCGGGGCCTCTACTCCGCTTGGGGATAAACAGTGTGGGAACCGGTAAGATGGTTCAGCGAGAATCAGAGACCTGACTTTCTGCCGTTTCTGAGACTCTCTTGGTGGAGACAGACTCAAGCAAGCATCCGCACACATATAATAAATGCCTTATTAAAAAAAGAGAGAGATTAGTTGATGGAGTGTGAGAGAAGCCACTGTTCCTGGGGCTTCCGACTTCATTTTCTATGGAGAAAGCCTGGAGGGCTTGTTAAGAATTGCTTGGGGGTGGGGACCTGATAGAAAGTTCAGAGGTTAAGTGTTATTTTTGCAGAGGCCTCAAGTTCTGGTCCCAGTACTCACGTTGGGTGGCTATCTCACAACTATCTGCAACTCCAGTTACTGGGTATCTAGCATCCTCTTCTGGCCTCAGTGGGTACCCACACTCATGTACACGGAAGAGCTGAAGAACTGATCACTAAACCCACCCTGGAGGTTCCTGAGTGGTTCGTCTTAGTATTCTTTCCTCCTCATTTCTTAATACTCATTTCCTCCCCCGCTTTGCCAGATTTTCTCCCAATGACCTTATAACCCTACCCCAACTTCCTGACCTGCAGTACCACCCTCTCTAACCTTTCTGGTTCTTGATTCAACCCCCAGACTGTCTCCTTTCTGCTTTGCCCTCCTTTCTTAGGACTTTCTACTTCTAACAAACATTGTATACCTCGGTTCCTCTGCTACAAGCAGCCACCCACATACAGATGTAGTTTGCTTGTGTGCAGGAAATCCCCACAAAGTGAGGATTTAAAAACAAAAGCTCTTTATTTATAAATGTACCCTCTGTGACTTGGCCCAGGGCCTGGCACATAGTAGGTTCCTTATACATATGGCTTGGACTATGAATAACTTTTCCAATGCCCCTTCCTTTAAAATTGTGTCTATGATGGTTCAGCTACTTGCTGATACTTACCATCCAAAGAGGCAAACCCAAAGACCTGAGTTCAAGCCCCATAACCCAATGTTGAACCCCTGTCAAGGGACCCTCCAAAGGCCACCAGGGAGCTGGATTTCGATGTAAACACATGAGGGTCAGTTTATTTTTTTGGACAGGTTTGAACTTAGACAGGTTTGAACCTAGGCGGAAGTCCTATGTTCAGATGCAGTAGAGGAATTCGGCCCCAAGCTCAGGAGCGAGAAAAGGGTTTTTAAAGAAAAGATTACATAAGTGGGGTGGTATATGTCTTGGTGTTTCAGGATTGGGAAAGGGGTATGAGGTACAGTAATTCTTGGAAATTATTGGTTAAACTTTTGGTTTGAACTCAAGTTTTGAATCTATTGGCTGTCAGGCACATTCCTGAAATTTTTTTCTACATTCTTTTTAGACCTGGGCCCTGCCCTCAAGCATTGAATGGTCTTTCCCTGAGATAAAGTGTTGTAATGATAAATCTATGTCTTCACATTTCCCCCTTTAACTGGTCTCTAAGAGTTCTAATCATGGGACTTTCTTGTCCTCTAGTTCTATCTAGGTCTGATTTTAAGGCACGTATGGATTTCCCGAGGCCCTAGTCTCAGCAGGCAAAATCATCAGGAGCCAGTTACCACCCCATGCACATGTGCTGTGGCAAAAGCGTATTGACTGATGTAGATGTTAACCTTTCACCCTTGCCCTGGTTCTAATGCCTTAGTTAGGGCTATCAGCTCTGCCCCTTGGGAAGACATCCTAGGTAGCATTGGCTCTGCCCATATTACCTCCTCTGCAGTGGTAACTGCTGCTCCCAAATACCTTTGACCACCCTGCATGAAACTGCTGCCATCCATATACCAGGTAACTTCTGCATCTGGCATTTGGATATCTCCCAAGTTTGGCCTAATGCCTGGTCCAGGATCCCAGAACAGTCGTGCAGTGGTGCTTCCATGTCTGGATTGGGCAGTAGAGTATCTGGATTCAGAGCTGAGGGCCCCTGGAAAGTTATTCTGGCAGGCTTAAGCAACAGAGTCTGATAATGAGTCATTCTGGCATTGCTCAGCCACCGATCAGGGGGGATGCTTGAGAACTCCTTCAAGTGCATTAGGTTGGTTATGGTGAGGGTTTATTCCAAGGTCAACTTGTCAGCATCCTTGACCAGTTGGGCCAAGGCCACTGTTATGAGGAGGCAAGATGGCCATCCAAATTCTTCCACTATGGTGGTAGTGGCTGTGGGAATCTTAAGTACAGTCTTTTTCTTTGCATCTGAAAGCTACTGCTGCTCTTCCTTCAGGATGTACCCCAGGTATGTTACCTGCCACTTGCAGATTTGGACTTTTTCAACTGAGGCGTGGTACCCTAGGTTACTAAGGGTCCACAATAGCTGCTCAGGCTCAGCCAGGCAGGTCTCTCCGTCTGCAATCAGCAGGTCATCAACATACTGTAACAGACTGATTTTTGGTTCTTTGTCTGGTACTCACACAGGTCCTCATGCAGAGTTTCATGAAAGATGGTGGGGGAGTTGTTGAATCCTTGGGGTAGCCTGGTCTATATCAGCTGGCTGCTGGTCTCAGTCTCTGGGTCATGCTATTTGAAGGCGAAGTACTGCTGGCTTTTAGGACCCAGAGGCAGACTGAAGAAGGCATCTCTCAGTTTTTATCCTCTTCGCTAGCCAGACATCACAGTACCCCACTTCCCAGCAAGCATACTAGCAAGGTGCTGATTTTCATGCTGCTTTTTAAAATCTTTTCTGCACTATCTTTTTTATTATATACTTTTAAGCCACTTTTACTAAATCTCTAACATCCTTTTTCTCAGGAGTTTTAGCCTCTGCAGTTCTCTCCTGATATTAGGAGCTGACTGGTCAATGAAAGCCAACGTCATTGCAGTGACATTTTCTTGGGCCCCAGGATCACAGGATGTATACCTTCTGGAGGATTCTTCATCTACTGTTGAATGCTGCTCCCTTCATCTGCTCCCTGCCCTATATTATAGACCCTACTCAAGGCTGTGTTTTGGCTGCCTTGAGATCTGCCAATAGAGCCTGATGATGGACCATTAGGCTTGCCTTTCCTTCAGCCTTGTTTCAATCCCACACTAGACAAATTAGGAGAAAGTCAACATATACGAGAGCCTGGTTGGCTGTGGGCTCTTCTGTGGGGCCCTGAACCAACTTTTGAGCCTTGGTCTATATCCGATCTCTGTAGCTTCCCGATCAGGCTCGGGCCAGCGAATTGAAAAAAGACACAAATGCACTGGAACATTCGCTCAGGGAGAATGCCCCTTAATGCCACTTTATTGACTCCCCATCTCAGCTTAAATATGGGGGACAAATCAGTGTGGTTTCAAGCTTCTGTGTTCAAGGTCATTTGTTATAGTAATCAACAAGACAACAATAACAACAACAACAACAACAACAAAAACCAAACCAAACCAAGCACAGTGGGTGTTCCCCAAGTAATCAGAGATTACTGACCTTAGATAACAAGTCCAGCTTCCTGATCCACACCCCACAGACAGGAAAGCTAAAACAATATGGGACCATGTGAGACACAGGATATGTAACTAGCAACCCACAGGCTGTGCCCTTCAAGGCTCAGAGTGTAGGTGAAATCAGAGCAGGGGCCTGCAGCTCTCTCTCCTCTTTCTTGAAGAGAATCTGTAAAAGCTGTGCACAGTCATCTCATGTAGGGACAGCTACACTAGGATTGGGGGCCTAAGGGGGGGATTTTATCCTCTGTGCCAGCTCCTTGAAGGATCTCTGGCCTAGTAGCCAAAGGTCTTGGAGGGTGAACCTCTTTCTGTAGCTGCCAGGACCTTAACCTGTTGGGACAAGAATGGTTTAATTCAGGATGGAGGTTCTCTACTAAATCTTTCTAGACCACTATGTAGGGCAGTTGGTTGGGGTGCTCCACTTGTGATCTGAAGACCATTTTCTCTACTGTTCCTATGAGGGCCAGATTAAGGGTTCCTCGGGAGGTCACTCGACATTGAGTGCTGGCCATTCTGACCTACAAAAAGTGGCAAGTTTAGATGTTTTAATTGTGACTAAAAGATTATGAGCATGTGCATTAACATCTTGGTAATGAGTTAAGAGGAAGTCGAGAGGGAAAGAAGTCGTCTGTCCCACGGTGTTCATCACAGTTTATGTTTTTATAAATACAGAGAAACACAGACACCACAGAAGACAAGGGCACTAACATCTCAGCAATGAGTGAAGAGTAAGTCCAGAAAAGAAATTGTCTGTTCCATGGCATTCATCACAGATATGAGGCACGCCCTCCTCATCCAGATCTGAGGCTCTCTGTGCTCTGTCTCCACTATGGGGTCTGGAGCATCTTCCATCCCCCCTCATCACTGAATCACTGATTTGATTGTACCTCAGAAACAATGTACCCCAGAAATGATACTAAAAATGGACAGGCAGACATGATACTAAATATGGACAGCCAGACACCACTCAGAGATACTTACTGGTCAGAGACAGAGACTACACAGAGACACTTACTGGCCAGTCAGACCTTTCAGTCCAGAGTCTGAGAGCTGTGGGGGATTCCCAAAGAACACACCAAATATTGTACCCCTGTTGAGAGACCCCCCCCTAAAGACCACCAGGGAGCTGGATTTCGATGTAAACACATGAGGGTCAGTTTATTTTTTTGGACAGGTTTGAACCTAGACAGGTTTGAACCCAGGCGAAAGTCCTATGTTCAGATGCAGCAGAGGAATTTGGCCCCAAGTTCAGGGGTGAGAGGGTTTTTAAAGACAAGAATACATAAGTGGGGTGTTACACATCTTGACATTTCAGGGTTGGGTAAAGGGATATGAAGTAGAATAATTCTTGGAAATTATTGGTTAAGCTTTTGGTTTGAACTCAAGTTTTGAATCTATTGACTGTCAGGCGCATTCCTGAGATTTTTTTCTGTAGATTCTTCTTAGACCTGGGCCCTGCCCTCAGGCACTGACTG
Source organism: Sigmodon hispidus (assembly GCA_004025045.1). Classification (NCBI taxonomy): domain Eukaryota; kingdom Metazoa; phylum Chordata; class Mammalia; order Rodentia; family Cricetidae; genus Sigmodon; species Sigmodon hispidus. Next base: position 116,778 of record PVIH01005004.1, on the reverse strand, counting down.
GTCTTTTCCTCAGATAAAGTTTTGTAATTCTATGCCTTCACAGAAGTAGAAAACTGAAAAATGTACTTCCTGTGGTGGGCATTCTCTTCCACTAAAGGTCAAGGTTTTACGGCAGAAGATTTGGCTGGTTTTCTTCCCTATGCTCTCATGTCTGTGATTGTCCTTGGGTCATGGGATAGTGAGAGTGGCTAAGTTGATGAAAGTGTGAATACATGGTGTGAAGGCTGCTTTGGAAGGTGCCTGGATGAAGGTGTGAATACACGGTGTGAAGGCTGCTTTGGAAGGTGCCTGGATGAAGGCGTGAATACACGGTGTGAAGGCTGCTTTGGAAGGTGCCTGGATGAAAGTGTGACTACACAGTGTGAAGGCTGCTTTGGAAGGTGCCTGGATGAAAGTGTGAATACACGATATAAATGCTGCTTTGTAAGGTGCCTGGATAAAAGTGTGAATACACAGTGTGAAGGCTGCTTTGGAAGGTGCCTGGATGAAGGTGTGACTACACGGTGTGAAGGCTGCTTTGGAAGGTGCCTGGATGAAGGTGTGACTACACGGTGTGAAGGCTGCTTTGGAAGGTGCCTGGATGAAAGTGTGACTACACAGTGTGAAGGCTGCTTTGGAAGGTGCCTGGATGAAAGTGTGAATACACAGTGTGAAGGCTGCTTTGGAAGGTGCCTGGATGAAGGTGTGACTACACGGTGTGAAGGCTGCTTTGGAAGGTGCCTGGATGAAAGTGTGAATACACGGTGTGAAGGCTGCTTTGGAAGGTGCCTGGATGAAGGTGTGACTACACGGTGTGAAGGCTGCTTTGGAAGGTGCCTGCTATGGTTTGAATCTGAAGTCCCTCCAGCCCCTGCCACTCCCTCTCCACTCATATTTTGAGTGCTTGGTCCACAAATTGGCCCTGACTAGTTTTATTATTTTGGGAGATTGTGGACCCCCTGGAAATGAGGCTTAGCTGGAAGAAATAGGCCACTGGGGTCACATCTCCTGGATGGTACACAGCCCAGGCTCCCATAATGCTGCCACCATGAACAGAGCACCACAGACTGGACCTAACTTGCCTTTCCCATGGTGACAGACTAAACCCTCTGAGATCCCGAGAGAAGCAGTATTCTCTCTGAAGTTGCGACTGTGGGGCATTCTGTCACAGCAATGAAGGCATCAACTAATGTAACAACAAACAAAGCAAACCCTTGTTCTGGGGAAGCTTGCTTCCTCTCTCAGTGAAGAGCAAAGCTGCAACAGGACAGCATTAGGACATTAGAGAGTCCATTTAAAGCTGGTGACAGCTGTCGTTCTTAGTTTTAACTGAATTAATTCAATCAAATTTTATTATTTTTTTATGTGCTTGAGTACTTTGCCTGTAAGTGCCCAAGGAGTCTAAAAGAGGCTTCAGTGTCAGAGCTCCTGGAACTCAAATTACAGATGGTTATGAGCAACTGTATGGGTGCTGGGAACTGAACCTGGGTTCCTGCAAGAGTAGCCGGGACTCCTAGAGGCTGAGATGGCTCAGCAGTTAAACGTAGCTGCTGTTTTTAACCTCCACATTCTTCTAGATAAAGGCTAAAGTGAAGGCATAGATTTGCTATTGCAGAGCTTTGTTTCAGGAGAGGGCCATTTAGTGCCTGAGGGCAGGGCCCAGGTCTAGCAAGAATCTGGGAAAAATCTCAACTGACAGCCAATAGATTCAAAACGGGTTCACACTGAGAGGTTAGCCAATAGTTTCCAAGAATTACTGAATACCATATCCCTATACCCAATCCTGAAATATCAAGACATGTAACACTCCACTTACATAGTGTTTTCTTTAAAAACCCTCTCACCCCTTGGGGCTGAATTCCTCCGCTGTTGCAGAACAGAGGGTTTTGATCTGGGTTTGTTTGAACCTGTCCAAAAGAATAAACCTAACCCTAACCCTAACCCTAACCCTAACCCTCTTGTGTTTGCATCAAAACCCAGCTCCCTGGTGGTCTTTGGGGATTCCTTGACATGGGTACAACAGCTAACAGTGATAGCGAGCTGTGGCCAAATGATGGTCTAAGATTTCAGTGCTCAGCTGACTGTAGCAGCTGGGTGGATGTCCTCTGCTGTGCTCAGCATCTTGGGGAGCCCATGCTCACCTCTGCTGCCCAGGTTCCTGGCTTCCTGCTGAGTCTGTCTAAGGGAGGGAATGGATAAGTCTGAGGAGTGATCTTTTATCTCTAGTTTGGTCTCCTTGGCTTTGTCACCCCCTGTAGTCCACAGTGGCCTCACTTCTGCCAGGTAACTCTGGTCACTCTGAAAACACCCCCCCTCTCCCTTTATCCCTCCCCACTTTATAGGGGGGAGAGGGCAGTGGTTTCCAGGTGTCATTTACCTCTGGATTGTCTAGGCACATTATCACATCATATTTGGCCTTTCAATTTTCTTTGTTACTAGATGTCATTTCTCAGCCTTCTGTTTTGAGTCTAGATCACACCATAGGTAGTCTTACCTGGATGGGCACCTCACACTCTCCCAGGGAACATGCTGAGCCACACATGTTTGTGCTGGAATGGAACATCAAGGCCTGTGGTCCAGGTATGTACAGAGCAGAGACATACCCCAGGTGAATCTCGCTGGAGTCTTGGATAGGGACCAAGAGGAATTCCCATTCTAAAATGGATTCTCTAATGTTTTAGCAATGGCTTGTAATCTTTTACATGAACATAAAGTCAGCAAAGACACATTTGAAATTTAAAATTAGGCTAAGCCCTTGTAATGGTAATGAATGATCAAGACTGAACCTGCTGGTCACTGGGAGGTGGGTATACAACCAGTTATTTTCTTGAGAGCTGGCCTGGAGTCTCATCTGGCATCCAAGTCACGGTGATGTACCTGTGGCTTTCAGTGTGTCATCTAATAACTTCACACAAAGCAAGCACACACAAGCCTGCCTCTCTTTTGGAAAGCTAAATGAACATTGAAATACTCAAACCTTACCACGGGGCCCACAATGAAAAGCAAGTTCTTGCTGAGATTTCCTAGTCCTCCATTTCAATTTCCCTGTGTTATCCTGGCTAGGATCCCAGATTCTCTCCCAGGAATCAAGTTTTGATACCAGTTTCTTTCTTTCTTTCTTTCTTTTTTTTTTTTTAAAGATTTATTTATTATGTATATAGTATACAGAAGAGGGCACCAGATGTCATCACAGATGGTTGGGAGCCATCATGTGGTTGCTGGGAACCAAACTCAGGACCTCTGGAAGAATAGTTAGTGCTCCCAACCCCCGAGCCATCTCTCCAGCACCTTGATACCAGTTTCTTAAGCATGCCTTAAAACTCTCTTATAGATACACAATGGCCACATGCAAATTCTAGATTTTTTTTTTTTTTTTTTAAATCAAATGACTAGTGCAGAGAGATTCCCCTCTGGGCTTTTTTGCTTGACAACGAGATCAGGGAAACACAATTCCTGGTGCTTCTAGGGTTACCTCAAGGAGTCAAGCAGAGTTTAGATTTCTCTCTTTTGGCCTTTCACCTGTTGAAGTCAGAGGACATCTTGCAGGTTGCTTTGGGGATCCCATGATTCCCCCTGCTGAGACTGGACCACTGCCAATTGAATCACCGTGCTCATCCTCAGGCTTTCCCACCTAACCACTGAGCAATCTCGCTAGCCAATTTAAAGGAGGTCTCAAATCCGTGATCCTCCTGCCTCAGCTTCTTAACGTATCCTACTGGTGTGGGCCACTAGAACTGCTGTACAGCTGTATGTTGTACTCTTTTTATTTTATTTTTTAAATATTTATTTTTTATGTGAATTGGTGTTTTGCCTGCATGTATAACTGTGTAAGGGTGTCAGATCTTGGAATTACAGACAGTTGTTAGCTGCCATGTGGATGCTGGGAATTGAACTCAGGTCCTCTGGAAGAACAGTCAGTGCTCTTAACTACTGAGCCATCTCTCCAGCCCATGTTGTACTCTTAAAATAGAAAAAGTAAAAGAGAAAGTTTTAGAAATGAATCCATAATGCCACATCATAAAACTTCTAGTTGTAAAATGCTAGACCCACCATTTTTTTTCTTTTTGGTTTGGTTATTTTTGAGATATTGCCTTATTATGTGGTCCAGTTTTGCCTTAAATTTGCAATACTTCTGCTTCAGCATCTCCAGGTCTGGGCTTACAGGTATATGCCATCATGCTTAGCTCAATATGCCAGATGCTAACATGGGAACACAATCTTGTTTTCATGGATACATCTTTCCATGCCAGATTTGATGACTGAAGTGACTGTGGGCATTTCTTGGTTAGGGCCTTTTATTGATTATCTTGTCACTTCTTCACTGAGCATCATGAATGAAAGGTGGGCTAGCACAGGAAGGCTGTGTAAAACAACAAACTACTTTTGAAATATTCTTTCTGGGATGTCTAGTTCATTATCCATGAGCAGACATGTCCTGTGCTTTCACTGACAAATGTTAGAATCTTTTGTGATCATGCATATAGTTACAAATTCAGTCAGATCTGCAAATAGAGTATCATGCTACTGCTACTGGAAGCCATGACAGCTTGATAGTACATGCTCTGTAGCTAACTTACCATGTCCTAAAAGGGCACAGAAATGAGTGAATAGAAATAAATAGGTGACATTTGTAGCCAGAAGTTTTCCTGTGTCCTGTAGCCTTTTGGTCCCAAATAAACACACAGAGGCTTATATTAATTGCAAAATGTTTGGTCTGTGGCTCAGGCTTATTACTGACTACCTCTTTCATTTTAAATTAACCCATTTCTATTAATCTATGTATTGCCACATGTCTTGTGGCTTACCCATATACCATTACATCTTGCTCCCCTGGCAGCTCACAGCCTCTGCCCTTGACTTTACCTTTATCTCTCTCAGATTTTCCTCCTGGTTGTCTCTTGTCTTGCCATAGGCCAAAGCAGCTTCTTTATTAACCAATATCAGCAACACATTCTGGTTGTATAAAAAGACCATCCCACAGCAGACATTAAGCCAGACATTGGGACATCTATCACAGTTACAACCAGTCCCCTAACTAGGACATCCTTGGCCTGGGTACCATCTTCCTTGGCAGCAGGAACACAAGCCCCTTCAGCAACTCCATTGACCTCAACCCCCATATCCAATGAAGAGCCCTGTACTCTTCATCTGTGGCCCCTCCTGCAAGGGGTCACCTTTTGATGACTCAATGCAGGGAACACTGCCAGTGCTTTCAAGGGAGGACTCATCTGAAGATTGATATTGATGTTTAGATGAAGTGGCTGTAGTTGGTCTGTGTGCCAGGATTCTTTTTAAGAATATATATATATTTATGCTAGGTGGAGGCAAAGGCAGGGAGATCTCTGAGTTTAAGGCCAGCCTGAGTCTACAGAGTGAGTTTCTGGAAAGCCAGAATTACATAGATAAACCCTGTCTCAAAAAACCAAAACCAAAATTCACCAAAACAAAACAAAAAAATTGTTAGCTGGGCATTGTATCATTTACCTTTAATTCCATGCTTAGAAGGCAGAGGAAGACAGATCTCTGGTCTATCTTGTAAGTTCAGGCTACCTGTGAGACTCTATCTCCAAAAAAAGTTAAAATGTTTTAATTAATGTTTATTGACTATAGATAATAGTAGATTTCATTGTGATAGTTTCATACATGCATATAATATAGTTGACTGTATTTACCCTCTGCCTCCCCTGCTGATCCCCTTCCTTTTCCCAATTACCCCTCTTCAATCCTTTGTGTGTGTGTTTTGAAGGTGTCTTCCAATGACCTTCATTAGTGTTGCTTACAGCAGGTAGGTAAGAAGCTATTTACAGGCACATGTATACCTTACAACACTGGATAAAATATTTCTCCCAACCTCCAGCAACTTAAGAGCCTGAAGATCCGCAGGGAGGTGTGGGTTGAAATGTTGAGGGGATTAATCTTGTGTCAGTAACCACAGCTGCTGTGTAGTCAAGAGTTTAAGGACCACGTCATGCCCAGGAGGTTGCATCCTCTGTTCTGTGCATCTTCTTCCTTCTCTTCCGATCTTTATACAGCCTCATCTGTTAAATTCAAGCCTTGGATGCTGTTGCCAGAATTCTTTTGGTCTCTAAGAGAGAAGCCCGCATGTAAACTGGTTTTGTAGACTGGAGGGACTTAGAGTTCTACTAAAGAGTCAGAGACAGCTTCAGATGCATTGGATATCATAGGAATGACCTCCTCAGTTCTGACTCAGAAACACAGAGAGACCCCATCAATTCAACATTTAAATTTAGTTTTAATCTTCACCCATGTTTGAAAGGCACCCAGTTTAAAGAGTTACTCAAAATATTATAAAAAAGGGTGTTTTCATCCCTATTTCTCAGACCTCAAAGGAATTACAGGGTATATTTAGACAAGCATTCAATGTTTGCATCATGCAAACAGTGGTCTTGGCTGAGCCCGAGTGTTATGTTTTCTGATCAGTTTTCCTTTGTGTGATACTTTTTGTTTTCATTAGAGTTAACAACATCTTGTTTGTTTACTTACTTTTCTGTGCAGTCATTCACCTGAATTATTCACCACTGGCTGTGCAAATGTTTCTCACTGTATCCAAACAGGAGCTAGTGTCTGTTGATTTTATGTTTTTAAAGCTGGTTCCTCAGTCTAGAGAGGACGGCTGAGTGACTGTTGCCCTGGGATACTGTTTCAGCATCCCCCTGAAGTTTCTGTTTATTTATTTAATGTGTGTGTATGTGTGTGTGTGCCTGTATGTATATGTGTACCATGTGGGTGCTGGTGCTCACGCAGGCCTGAAAGGGGCATTTGAATCCCCTTGGAGCTGAGGTTACAGGTAACTGTGAGCCAGCCACCAAGGGAACATGCAGGGAAATAAACTCAGGTCCTCTGAAATAGCAGAAACCCTTCCCTCACCCCAGTTCATGGAGGCTCTTTATTTATGTGTTTTACATCTCTAGAAAAAGAACCCTGGGATTTTCCTCCCTTTTTTTTTTTTTTTTTTGAGGTTGTCAGTACAGTGAAGCTAATCTGACCCATAGGAGCAGATTGTTCTGCCATTTTCTAGGTCTTTGAGTTGCATATTAAATCTAGGGCTTGTCACTCACACTTGTCAGGCAGGACATTCATGCACACCATGGCATGGAAGGAGGGTGGGAGGGAGGGACAAACGCAGACACCCCTGAGCCCTCTCTCCAGCCCCTGTACTACTATTTTAAGACTTATCTTGCTCCTGTTTTGTGGGTGTGGAGTTTAATCTGAGGTTGCTAAAGCCCTGGGGGGAGGCCCACTCATTCTATGTTCCTCTGGCTTCCTCCCTGTGGTCTGACTTGTACCCATAAGGTCTTTGGTTTTTTTCCTTTCAGGGACCTCAAGAGTCCTGTGCACCTGTTCAGTCTTTTTTAAGAAAGCAGCTGCAAGGATGTGATTGACAGTTCTGAGAGCATGGTGGATGTGCAGTGGGTAGGTGTTGATCTCAAGCCTGGCCATTGGTGAAGTGGGACCAATTCTTGGTTGCCTCCTCTTTACATAGTTTTCCTTTTTTATTTTATTTATTTATTTATTTATTAATTACTTTTGAGACATGGTTTCTCTGTGTAAACAATCCTGGTTGTCCTGGAACTTACTTTGTAGGCCAGACTGGCTTTGAACTCACAGAGATACTTTATTGATTTATTTCATGTGTGTATGTGTATGCATGTGGGTCATAGTATACATTCAAGGTCAGAGACCAACCTTTAGCAGTTGGTCCTCTCCTGTTGTAAATCGTTCTGACCCAGACTTTTGGGCCTAAACCAAAGGTTTAGTCCCATTCTCAGCCCCGCTTAGCCTCAAATAATCACACACAGCCTTAAATTATTTTATGCTGATTGACCTAGGGCCTAGGCATATAATTTGCTAACTCCTTCGTCTGAACTCAACCCATCTTATACAGCCGTACGGCTTGGTATCTTTTCTCAGAGCAGCATTTCAGCTTCTTTCCTCTGTGTCTCCTGCTGTCTCCTCATTGGTCTGCGGTGGCTCTCTCTGGTGGCTCTCTGGCATCTGTGTCTGATGTCTGTCTCTGCTCTGAGATGTTCCTGAGTTTTCTTAGCCTGGTAGACTTGCCCATATTTCCTCTTTGCCTTTGGCCCATCAGATTTTTATTAAACCCATAGGCGGGACAAATATTTACATTACCAGCATAATCCCACTACATTTCCCCCTTTTCTCTTTTTAAAACAAGAAGAATCCCAAATCTAATATCTTTTTAATTCCATTATCTATAACAAATTATACCCAACATTGTAAACAAACACAAACAAAAACTGTATGGGTCCCAGGGATTGAACTCAGATCTGTAGTCTTGGTAGTGAGTGCCTTTACCTGTTAGCCATCCCTCCTGCCCTAGCTTTGTATGTTCTTTTTTAAGATTTATTTATTTATTATGTATAAGGAAGATGGTACCAAATATCATCATAGATGGTCGTGAGCCACCATGTGGTTGCTGGGAATTGAACTCAGGACCTCTGGAAGAGCAGTCAGTGTTCTTAACCTCTGAGCTATCTTTCCAGCCCCGCTTTGCATGTTCTGTACTGGACAGATTTCCCAAAAAAGCCCTGTACACTCTCTACCCAGGGTGCATACTGTTTTCTGTGAGTTTTCTCAGAATCTGGTAGAGAAAGAGAGTTGTATTGTCCTAGACATTCTGTGTAAACGTTACTCACCCCCATGTTTAAGTCTTATTCCTGACACTTGGATAGGTCAAAGGAGCCATGATGGATTCCATAGCTATATACTCAACAGTTCATAGAACCATTGCCCACAGGAAAAGGGCAGCTTTTCTATGTTTAAATGAACAAAGAAGATGGGAAGAAATTAAAAAAAATACTTTGAAAATTTAGAAGCCCAAGAGCCAGCATGTGCTCTGTGTGTTATGGAATGGAGAACCAGGAGGTAATACTGAGATGCTGCAAAGTAAAAATTTAATAATGACTGGGCCATGTTTTCAGTCTCCCAGAGTAGGAAAATGAAACATCCCACATTAAAGGCAGAGTAGTCTCTTTATATCAAGTGGTTAAAAGTGGAATTTTGCAGTTAGTTTTATGATTATGAGAAAGGTACATGCTATGGTCAGACAGTTAACATACCATGAAACATCTTATGGTCAGTCAATTCTCAGAACAGTAGAAACAATTTATAGTGTTTAATTCATGAGATTATTGAGCAGGAACCAGTGAAAAAAGATGACCTTCATCTAAGGATGTGATCAAAGTCTAATGTTTACAAAGAAAATGGAATTAACTGTCTCTGAATGTGTGGAGATGAGATTTAGGATGGAAGGAGTGGTGTGGCAGTGGGGATGGAGGCCTGGCCCCTTCTCTGACATGTTGTCAAAAGCTACACTGTTTCCTGTTGCCAGTTCCTGTTCCCTCCAAGAAGGAAAGATGTCTTACAAGGTCTGAGCACTGGGAACTGGTGATTATATTTTCTCACTTGGCCAAATGGCCTAGGCATGGCGCCACATGTATGGAACCCCAGTGTTCAGTGGGATGAGAGGACCATAAGGTCTAGGTTATAAGGTATATGTATATATATATATATATGACCTTCGGTGTCATTACAAAGCTCTTCATAGGAGAGTGATGACTGGACAGACATGGAAGAGGAGAAGAGAAGGGAGGGATAGAAGACAGAAGATGAGAAGGAGCAGAGAAAGGAAAGAGGAAGACTTGATGCAACCCTGCCGGGAGCCAAAGCCTGCATAAGCTTTAGGTAAGCCATTTCAGCTTAGCCATTTTAGTTCACAAGCCTCTGTTCCCCTTCTGTTAGTTAGCCATCAACTACATGAACTACCCTAGGTTGCCAGGAATAGCTTTATCTGCCTGTCAGTTAAGGACACCTGCACAGATAACCTGCAGTTAAGACATTCCATGGTTAGGTTGCATAGCAACCCTTTCCCACATGACCCTCTGCCCTGCCACTTCCCTCTTTACTATATAACCCCCTGAGAAAAATAAAAATTCACAGTTTGATCAGAGCACTGTCCTGCTGCTGTTCTCAATCCCTCCTTTCTAGGTCTCCGGTTCCCGTTACTTCGTCCCGCAGGTCTGGACACAACCCTTGGAGAATTTGAAGCTGCTGAAGGATGGGCAGCCTACTGTAGAAGCTGGGAAAGGCAGACTTCTTACATACTTTTGGGAGGAATCCTGCAATGCCACCTGGCCAATCCCTTGCTCTGACCTTCTGACCTCTGCACCTATGAGAGAATGAGGCACCACGTGCTCCACAGATGCAAGTGCAAGCCTATTTGGAACATACAGTTCAATATTTCTCATCTATAAATGTCTGTTATTTGGATTTGCCTTTGGATTGAGCCTGTAACCTCCTGGAGGAACCAGTCTCACTGATAGCAGAGTTTAGGTAGATGAGTTTGATTTTTGACTTCTGACTTCTGGGGCTGGAGAACACTTGCAGCCCTTCCAGGGATCAGAGCTCAGCTCTGCCTGTAACTCTAGCTTCAAGAACTCTGTAGCACCCTCTTCTGGCCTCTGGAGGCAGCAGCACTCACATGTACATGCCCACACATGTAGTATGAAGTTTCTGGCCCAGACTTTTGAGCCTAGCCCTGAGATTTGGACCCATTTGCAGCCCCACTGCTGCTTAGCATTAAATAACTACACAAAGACTTATATTAGTTTTATACTGGTTGACCTAGGGCCTAGACATATCGCTAGCTAGCTCTTGCTCTTAAACTAACTCATTATTCTTATCTTGTTCATCCATGGGCTCAGTACCTTTTCTCAGAGCAGCATAGTTGTCCTCTGCATCTGCTGGCTTCTCTGCTGGTCTCTCTGGCATTTCTGTGGCATCTCTGCCCTGTTTTTCCTGTTCCTAGAGTTCTTAGTCTGGTAGCCCCACCTACACTTCCTGTCTGCCTTCAGCCAATCAGCGTTTTTATTAAACTAGTAGGCGGGACAACTATTTACAATGTAACAACATAATCCCACTACACACACACACACACACACACACACACACACACACACACACACACAGGCTTATGTAAGAATGAAAATATAAGCCAATTGTGGTGGCTCACACTGGTAGGACATGCTGGAGAAGTGGACACAAGGGTTTTGATAGTTTGAGGCTAGCCTGGGACACCCCTTTAAAGAACTGAAGAGATGCCTCAGTACTGAAAAGCCCTTGCTGCAAGGGCCATGGTATTACACTCCTTTAATCTTAGAGTTTGGGGGCCAGAGGCAGGTAGATTTCTGAGTTCAAGGCCACCCTAGTCTACAGAGAGATGGGATTATGGTGATAATGTAAATATTTGTTCTGCTTATGGGTTTAATAAAAAGCTGATTGGCCAAAGGCCAGGAGGTATGGGTGGGGCTACCAGACTAAGAAACCTTTGAGTACAGGAAGAACGGAGATAGATGCCGGACAGTCGCCAGAGAGAGCTGCCACAGGCATGGATGAGGAGACAGCAGCAGACACAGAGAAAAGAAACTGAAATACTGCTCTGAGAAAACGTACTGAGCTGCACGGCTGAACAAGATGGGCTGAGTTCAGATGAAGGAGCTAGCAAACTATATGCCTGCGCCCTAGGTCAATCAGCATAAAAATAATATAAGCCTGTGTGTGATTATTTAAGGCTGAGAGTGGGTCCAAACCTTTGGTCTAGACCCAAAAAGTCCAGGCTGGAACCATTTACAACAGAGAGAGAGGAGGCGGGGAGGCAGAGAGGGAGACAGGGAGGGAGGGAGGGAGGGAGGGAGGGAGGGAGGGAGAGAAGCTCTTTGCACTTTTCCAGAAGATCTAGGTTAGATTCCCTGCACTCATATGGACACTCACAACTGTCTGTAATTCCAGACTCACTCAGTAGTGTACAGAAACACATGCAGGCAAACACTATACAATAATCAATAAAAAGTATATAAATAAATTTCTCAGAATGAGAGTGGTGCCACAAGCCTTTTGTCCCAATACTTAGGTGGAAGAGGCAGGTAAATTTCTGTAAATTCAGCTTGGTTTACATAGAAAGTTCCAGACCAGCCAGGGTTATATAGTGAATATTTGAAACAGGTTTCAAAGGAAGAAAAACTTAACACACAAACCCTAATGGTTGTCCTTTGTTTGAGGATACAAAGGATTTATGGTTGTGAGCCTAGCCTTTAACGGCTGAGCCATCTCTCCAGCCCGAGGATACAAAGGAAACTGTAGTGTCAGGGCCTGAAATGAAAAGGTTGCTGTAAAGATAATCTTGAACAACTAACTCACTGATAATAAAAACCTCAGAGGGAAGCCCTCCACTTGAGCAGAAGCAAGCTTTTCTTGTACTGGGATTGCATATGCAGTTTTAAATAATGTGCCAAGTTCCCTGAATTTCTATTAATACGACAGAAATTGTCCTGAAAACACAAGACACAGAAATCTGGTTGGGTCAGCATTCCTGTCTGGCTGTGGGACACTGAAGATGTCCTTACCTCCTGCAGCCAGTGGGGACAAAGTTGGCACTAATGAGGTTGTGTTCAGCAGGTGCCAAAGGCTGAGCAGAGCAGCCAGGGAGAGTCCCTGACTTTATTTTCTTTTTCTATTTAGCAAAAATGATAACCTAGCTACAATATCACAATCCATCCCTGTTCTGAATTTCTCTGCTCATTATTGTGTTTTGTAAGCAGATTTGCCATAATCTTCCTTCCCTCTATTTTTTCCTCTCTCAAAAATCTTACTCAGGGGAAGAGAGATGGCTCAGCAGTTAAGAGCACTTGCTGCTCTTGTGGAGGATCTACATTCGGTTCTCAGCATCCACATGGTGGCTTACAATCGCCTGTAACTCCAGTTCTGGGGAATCTGATGCCCTCTTTTGGCCTCTGTGGGCACTGTATGCTTGTGGTGTATATACAAATGTGCAGGCAAACAGTCACATGCAGAAAATAAACTAATCTTCAAAAACATTTTGTTTAGCATTTTAGGCTGTACGCTATTCTTTATTCTTTAATCACTGTCTTAGTCTACCTGGCTCAAGATAAGGTAAAAACCAAAATAAGACAGAACAAAAACCCCATGTCTATCTGGAGTAAGAAGGTATAAAGGAAAGAAAATGAAATAAGAGAGCCCGATTAGGTCCCCAGCAGCTCTCTGCTGGCTGAAGTTCCATGCATTTATTATCCACTCATTCCCTATTTTCATCTGTGATTCCTGTATTACTTACTTTTATGTTCCCAAGTTCAAATCACCTGCCGTGAACATCCAAAGGAGGAAGGAATTATTTGAGCTCCTGGTTTATAACTGTCTGTTCACTATGGCAGGAAGATGTGAAGAATCAGCCCAGCTGAACAGGAAGGGGAAGAATCAGGAAGTAAACAATATGCCCTAAGGATCTGTCCCCAGAACCTCCTTCCTCTAGTTAGACTCTACCTCCCAAAGTTTCTATAGTCTCCAGAGTGAGTTTCCACCATCTTGGGACCAAGTGTCCAAACAGGAGCCTATGGGGGACATTTCATATCCAGTCCACAACCCTTCTACCCAGAACTGCTCAGGGTTGGGGATGGCTTTTCTTATGCTTTCTGTCTAAAGAAGATGAGTTTCCAATCTTCTTAGCTGTGAATGGGAATGTCTGGGTTTGTTTTCTGGTTTCTGTAATAAATACTGTGATAAAAGTAACTTAAAAGAAAAATAACTTACTCTCACAGGTCCAGGTCACAGGGTAAGAGTTCAAGAAAGCAGATCACATGGTATCTTTCTCCAAGAAGCAGAGAGTGGGCTCATTGGTTAAGAGCAAGTACTGCTCTTACAGAGGACTTGAATTTGATTCCTGTGCCCACACTGGGCATCTCACAACCTGATCATGACCATCTATCTATAACTTCAGTTCCTGGAAGATCCCACATCTATGGTCTCCAAGGGCACCTGCACCCACAGGCATATACACAGTCATAATTAAAAATAAATCTTAACAAAAAAAAGCTATGAATTCATGTGCTCAGCTCTCTCTTTCATTCAATCCAGGCCCAGCCCTTGAAATGATGTTGTTGTGGTAGTTTGAATAATTGGCCCCCACAATCTCACAGGGAGTGGCACTATTAGGAGGTATGGCTTTTTGGAGTAGGTATGACATTTTTGGAGGAAGTGTGTCACTGTGAGGGCGGGCTTTGAGATTTCCTATACTCAGGATACTTGCCCAATGTCAGTAGACTTCCTGTTGTCTGCAAACCAAGATGTAGCCAGCACCACATCTTCCTGCACTCCACCATGATGATAATGGACTGAACCTCTGAAACTGTAAGTGAGCTACCTCTACTAAAATGTTTTCTCCATAAGAGTTGCCATGGTTATGGTGTCTCTTCAAAGCAGTAATAAACCCTAATTAAGGCAGAAGTCAACACTACAACTGGGTCTTTCCACCTCAGTGTACTTGACTAGTGAAATCCTTCAGAGGTATGCCTGCAGATCAGCCTAATCCACACAGTTTCTCATTGAGACTTTCTGTCCCTTTAACAAAAAACACTGCCTGCCATGGTGGCCTTATTTGGAAATAGGATCTTTCCACACATCACTGAGATGTAAATTGAGATGAAGTCCCTCTGGAATAGCAGTATTGTAGTGTCATTAGTCTAATATAAGTAGTATTTTTTTTTTTTTAAAAAAAAGATATTGTGGAGGAGACACAGACATTGGAGGGATGATATTATGGATTGATCAAAGATACTAGTAGTTAGTATTTTGCATGTGGAAAGAACTTGCCTGTAAGCCGCCAAGAGAGCCATATTAGGTTTATTAAGGAGGGGGAGGAGGGAGACAGAAAGAGAGTAGGGGGCAGAGAAGAAAAAAAGAGAAACTCTTCCACGTGGTTAGAGATTTTAAAGAGTAAGTACACGCCTACGCCTACGTCAGAGGCTTTGGAGTGAGTCCCTGCAGGTGGGGGCGTGGCCACAGAACAACCTAACAGTCCAGCTTTTGTTGTTATATATATATATATATATATATATATATGGAGAAACGTAGGTTTTGTGAAGATTGGGGATTTGAACTTGAGTCTTTTGGAAGAAGAGGTCACTGTCTTTAACTTTTGAGCCATCTTGCTAGCTGTTTCAGAGGCAAGTTAAAATATCTCTTTTGAAGTGACATCATCGGCCGTGGCGTGGTGGCTCATGGCTGCGGTTGCTGGGGAAGCTGGGATGTTGTAGGATGTCGGTGGTGGACACCGACTGTAGCATCGCGTCATATTGTGGGGGTGGGGGTGGGGGGGAGAAAGGGAGACAGAAAGAGAGTAGGAGCAGAGAGGAAGAGAAAAAGAGAAAGTCTTTCATCTGGCTGGAGATTTTAAAGGGTAGGCATGTGCTTACGTCAGAGGCTTTGGAGTGAGCCCCTGCAAGTGGGGGCGTGGCTACAGTAACAACTTAACACTAGTATCTTTAGAAGCTAACAAAAATTAGAGAATAAGCTGTACCCTAGAACCTGGTGACATCTGTAGAACTGTAGACAATAACCTTCTGTTATGTTAAGTCACTCAGCCACTAGTAATTTATTACAGAATCTTTAGTTTCTCAACTTTGGTACTATTGACACTTGGGAGCTGGATGGTATTCCTTATGGGGGCTACACAGAGCATGTAGGATGTTTAGTTAAAATCCTGGTCTCTACCCATGGAAGCCAGTAGGAGTCACCACCGGTGACAGTCACAACTGCCCTTTGATACTGTCATGTCTTTCATGGGTAGCAGAAGAATTTATTGAGGTTTGGTTTAAGAGCCAGAGAGGTCAAGGACACCATGAGAACATGACTCACAGGGACGGAAGTGACAATCAGGGACCCTGTATGGACTGAGCTAGGTCTTCTGCATGTGTGTTATGGTTATGTAATGTGGTGTTCTTGTGGGGCTCCTAACAGTGGGATTGGGGGGTGGCTGTCTCTGACGCTTTTGCCTGTGCTTGGGACTCTTGTCTTTTATTGGTTGCCTTGTCCAGCCTGGATATGAGGGTTTGTGCCTAGTCTCGTTGTAATTTTTTATACCATGTTCAGTTGAGAACCCTGGGCGGGAGGCGACTTTTTTTTTTTTTTTTTAATGGAGGAGGGATGGATCTTGGGGAGGAGGAAGATAGAAGGAGAAGTGGGAGAAGTAGAGGGGCAGAAAACGGAAAACTGCAGTTGGGATGTAATGTCTGAGAGAATAATAACAACAGTAATAATAATAATAATAATAATAATAATAATAATAATAATAATAAAGTCTTTTGCCCTTGGAAGTAATGGAAACATAGCCAGGAGTACTGATTGTAATTGATCTACAGCTGATCCTCTTGATGCAGCCCCCTTCTAGTTTCTGATTATACTTTGTGAAATATTTATTTCTCAAGTGTTATACTCAAGTTCTGAATTTCTTTTGAGTGGTTCCCCTCTCTCTCTGGCAGTTGCCTCACCACTTGGTTGTCTGGGTTTTTATCTCCCTTGGCCATAGAGGAGCTGGTTAGGATTCAAGATGTAGAACAGCACCTACCTCTGTGTGGCTCATACCCCTGTCCATCATCAGCTCTGGTGCTACGATGATGATAATGAAGCAGCTGGGGCACAGGATGTGAGCCTGAGACCTGGGCTGTACGTTTCCAGCAGCTTCTTTAGCTGATTCTGACATACTTGATATTTGTGAACTTCTCAGTCAGAAAAAATGAAGTTAAGATGGGAATGGCAGCTCAGGCATGTAACCTCAGCTACTCCAGTCACAGAGGCAGGAGGGTCACAAGTTCAAAGACTGTTTGGATGATTTAGGGAGATGGTGTGGACCATATGACGACCATTGCTGTTTGACAAAGTTCCAGTATTTCCACATTGCAGACCACACTTCTCCAGCACCTTTTAACCTTCATTTTTAGTGATTCTCAATATTAATGCCTTTCCCTTTGGGAAATCTTGTGTGGGCTTTGGTAAAGGATAAAAATGTGTACAATGGTAGCCTCTTGAAACAAAATAATTCTTTGGAAAAAGGTCTCTACCACCATGGAAAGAAGAATTCCATTATGCCCCCCTAATTGCACCAAGAACAAGCAAGTTAGAGATTTACAGACACCAAGAACAAGCAAGTTAGAGATTTACATCTGATCCCAAGGATGAAATGTCTACAATTCAGATCCTGAGCCTGAGGTCATTAAGGGCAACAGTTCAATTAATAAATACAGAGAAATCAGAATCAAATTGCACAAATTCTATTTGATCTTATAATAAAAACCCAAAGCCAGATTTTGGGGCAGATGTTAAAAGATCAGAGAGACAGAGGAACAAGCCACAGCCACTTCTCACCCACTCTTCAGCCAAAAGGGGAAGATTCTGTTTTCCCGAAACCTCAGACTGAATAGAGGAAGTGAAGAGAACCATAAGGGGAACCATGTCTCCTCCAGCCTTGTATTTCTTTCTCTACCCAGTCATATCAATTCTGTCTCAGAATTCCTAGTGCTGCAGTTAACAGTGTGGTGTTTTCCCTGTTGGAAGCAGAGGCATGGGATCCCAAGTGCTGGGATTAAAGGTGTGTTCTACCACTGCCTGGCTGTGTTTCTCTCCTGGACTGGATCAATCTCATGTAGCCCAGTGTGGCCTTGAACTTTCAGAGATCCAGATGGATCTCTGTTTCTGCTTCCTGAGTGCTAGGATTGAAGGCGTGTGCCACCACTGGCTCTGTCCTCTTATCTTTACAACATCTTTATTAGGTACACAGTGTATCATCACAGAACCATACAATGTAAAGAGTAAGACATCAGGACTTTCTTTTCTTTTCTTTTTTTTTTTTTTAAACTTTATTTATTTATTTGCCTTGGTGTTTGCCTGGAACTGGAACTACAGACAGTTGTTAGCTGCCATGTGGGTGCTGGGAATCGAACCCGGGTCCTCTGGAAGAGCAGAGGGTGCTCTTAACCGCTGAGCCATCTCTCCAGCCCCCAGGACTTTCTTTTCTGGAGAGTATTATGAGGAGGACAGGGCCATATAGTAAGATTATAAGAAATTGTAGTATAGTGTCTGCTCCCCAGAAGAAGTTCTTTTCCTAAGGTCAGACATTTGGGTAAGGATCTTCATTCCCTTGGGGGGCTTAAGGAAAGTTTCTGCTTGCTAAAGAAGTCATTCTCCTTATCTCTGGCCACCTAATCATGGCCTTGTACTCTCAAATAATGACTGGGAAACATTATTAATTATGAAAGCTTGGCCTTTAGCTTATATTTGTTCCACTCTAATTCTTATAACTTAACTGGTGTGAGATCGTTCTTTAATAAAGGAACTGTTGACCTATGGCAGGCTTCTTAGAAGTGGGCGGGGAAATCGGAGCATAGATAGGGGAAGGAGGACTGAGTCAGACAGAGACACCATCCAGCTGCCCAAGAATCAACGTGTAAAAGTAACACAGGTTAGTCATGGGCCACAAGGCAGGACAGATGAATGGAAATGGGTTGAATTAAGATGCAGGAGCTAGCTAGCAATATGCCTGAGCCATAGGTCAAGCAGGATGAAATTAATATAAGCCGGGGCTGGAGAGATGGCTCAGAGGTTAAGAGCACCGGCTGTTCTTCCAGAGGACCCGGGTTCGATTTCCAGCACCCACATGGCAGCTAACAACTGTCTGTAGTTCCAGTTCCAGGCAAAACACCAATGCAAATAAATAAATAATAAATAAATAAAGTTTTTTTTTTAAAAAAGAAATTAATATAAGCCTTTATGTGATTATTTTGGCTAGCTGATCTGGGACTGAGGTCTGTGGGTCTGGACCACCAGCTGGATGGGCCAGAAACCTCACATCTCACATTACAATTAACCCATTTCTATTAATCTACGTTTTGCCATGTGGTCTTTCACTTTTCTTTCATTCTGTATGTCTGACTTCCTTCACGTCTCCTTGGCAACTCACTCTTGACTAGATTCATCCCCCGAGTTCCTCTCTCTCCTGAAAGTCCCACCTCTTCCTGCCCAGCTATTGACCATTGAGCTCTTTATTAAACCAATCAGAAGGTGTCTTGGCAAAGACACATCTTCAAAGTGTACAAGGAGATGATCCCACAACACGGCCTTGCTGGAGGAAGTGTGCCACTGGTGGGGTTCAATCGTATCTTTTGAGAGTCCAAGCAGTTTTCTCTCTGCTTTCTGTTTGTGGTCCAAGATGATTCCAGCTCCAGTTTTCTGCCTGACTGCTGCCATGCTTCCTGACATGGTGGTGATGGACTCTAACCCTTTGGAACCATGAGCCCTAATAAACTCTTTTAGAAGTTGCCTTGGTCATAGCGTTTTTTCATAGCAACAGAAAAGTAACTTGTGTACTGTGTAAAACTCTACATTCAGTTCATAGTGAAAGGGGGGGCAGAGAAAAACATGAATTTCTATGTGGTTCAGGCTTACAGGCAGAACATCTCTAGAGATTTCTCCCTTTCTTATAGGTCATTCAATTTGTTAGCATATAATTATCCATAGTGTCTCTTATGACTCCTTTATTTATATTTTTATAATTCTATTTATTTTTATTTCTGTGGCATTGGATATAAGACCTTTATTTTCATATCTCATTTTATTTTATATTTTTGTGTGTGACATACATGCATGTTTGCAGATGTGTGTGGGTGTACATTGTGTATGTGCAAGCATGTATATGGAGATATTTCCCTTGAATGTCCTCCACTTTATGGCAGAACGATCTCTGGATGACCCCTTTTCTAGCTAGTCACCTTTCCTAGTGCCCTCCATCTCTGCCTTCTGAGTACTGACTTATAGGTGGGCCACTAAGCCCCTTGCTTTTATGTAGTTGCCGGGGGTCAGAGCTCCAGTTCTCATGGTTGTGTGCCAAGCGCTTCACCCTCTCATCCATATCCTCAGCCTACTTGATTTTGTTTTTAATTAGGGTCATCTCTCAAAGTCTAGCTCTCAATTTCATTGATTTTCTCCCATTTCCTATTTTGTTTTTCTTTGATACAATCTTTTTTATTTCCTTTCCTCTGCTAACTTTGGGTTTAGTTGATTTTTTCTTCTTTCCCCTGTGCATAAAATAGATTTTTTTCCTACTTTAAATGTAAGAGTTCACACTTAAACTTTTGTCTTCCTACTGTTTTTGCAATATCCTCTAAGCTTTGGTGTATCGTGTCTTTGCCCTTGTTTGGCTTTCTGCTTTTCCTTAAGATTTATTCATTCATCATTAGTTGCTCAAGGGTGAGAGCTTAATCTCCATATATTTGTCAATGTGATGTTTAGGTTTAAATGTGAATTTGCCACAACTTAGAATCACCTCAGAAGAGAGGCTTAGATAAAGAGTTGTTTTAGATCAGGTTGGTCTGGGTTTTGGAGGACTGTCTTGATTTCTTTTTTAAGCAGGTAGCCCTGGTTGACCTGAAACTGTGTAGTCCAGACTGACCTCAAACTTTTAGAGTTATGCTTGCTTCTGCCTTTCAGGCCCTGAGATAGAGAGTGTGCTACATCGTGCCTGTGTTGATAGTCTTGATTGTTAATTGGTGTGGGAAGACTTATCCCATTGTGGGCAGCACCATCCCCTAGGAAGGGGCTCTAAACTAGATAGGACAGGAGAAAGCTAGGTTAAAAACAAGCAGGCAGCATGAGCACACTCTGTTTCTGCTCTTGACTGTGATTATGATGTGCCTAGGTGCTTAAATTCTGGCGTTGACTTTCTCAAAATGATGGACTGAAGCCTGGAACTGTAAGTCAAATAAATCCTTTCTTCCCCTAAATTGCTTTTTTTTTTTTTTTTTTTTTTTTTTTTTCTGTTGGGGACCTGATTGGCCATTGTGTAAGTTATCTGTCGGCATGTTGATCTATCTGATTGATCTATGCATTTTATAACTATGAAAGCATTTTAAAACCATGGCAACTTGATTTCAGTAGTGTTCACAGACTCTATGAGGCCAAGAAAAAGAACCTGTCTGGGGTCACATGACTACTTCAGAGATGGAGCTGTGGCAGTGATTCCAATCACAGGTGAAGTTTAAAGACTTACCTGATATAAACAGTGTCCAATGAGTTGGACAAAGGACATTTTTTTCTCCTGGTTCTGGAATTTGGAAAACTCAGTAACCTTGTGCTAGTCCATTTGGTTCCTGGAGAAAGCCATCTTCTTGCCTCTTCCTCTCTCTCTCTCTCTCTCTCTCTGTCTCTCTGTGTGTGTGTGTGTGTGTGGTCTTATCTATTTTTGTCCCCCAAATAGTGCACATTTTGGAACATTGTGACAAAAACCCAATGATTGTTAATTTTCAGCAAAGTGATTTTGCTAAATGAATAGCTGACTACCCCTGATCTGTGTAATTAGGATTCTCCTTCTCTTGAATTGAATGAAGCCATTTGGATTCCTTCAAAGCACCATGTGGACACTCATGCCATGTTTATGCAACAATCACAAAAATTAATGGCTTTTCTTCTGGAAACCGCTTACAAATCCCATCCTCCGCTCACCTTATTGACAAGTACACATCAAAGAATGACTGAACAACAATGATAATTTTACAACCATGAAGATGTGTCAAATTAATTATGCCAAAACTGTAATTTGTCTGCTTCCTCTCTAAAATGTGTAATTATTAATTTGAGGGAGGACATGGAAAGTACCAGCTATGTCGTTAAAGCCAAGACTCACTTTCTGGGCCAAACTTTCCAGTTTCTTTTGAGATTTTATTTGAACGTATACTTTTGGCAGGATCTATTACATAATTACCTACCCCCCAAAACACCCTTTTTAAAAAATTCTCAAAAAAGTTCTAAAATGATATCTCAGACTAAAAGTTAGTGTCCAAGAACTATGGGTGGAAATACTCTCCGAATGTTCTTACGTTTTTTTTTTTTTTTTTTTTGATATTCAAAGATATATTTCAATTAGATAGGTAATCTTCAAATACTTCAAAGACCTACAGAATATGGCATTTAAAATATTTTAAGAACTTAGTGATGTCTTTCTGTATGCTGTGAAGATCATTTTTTAAATAAAGGGACTGTTTTGACCTATGCAGGCACCGTATTTGTAGGCAGAGGAATGGAAGCATAGGTAGGAGAAGGATGTCGAAGTTAAAACAGACACGACCCAGACGCCCAAGAAGAAGCATGTAAGGAACACAGGTGAGCCATGGGCCACGTGGCAGAACAGATTAATGGAAATGGGTTGAATTAAGGTGAAAGAGCAAGCTAGCAATATGCCTGAGCCATAGGCCAAACAGCATGAAATTAATATAAGCATCTGAGTCATTTTTTGGGGGAAAGTGGCCACAGGGGGGTCTGGACCTCTGTCTGGCCAAACAGGGCCAGAAATCTCTTACTACAACTTAGACTTTTCTGGACAGTGAGACATGTCTGCTGCTGGCAGCACCCATCTACTTCAAAGGGATGATGGGCATCAAAGAAACTCCATATGAAAATTACTTTCTTTGTGGCAAAAGCTAGCCACTGAGCAAGAAATTGTTTTTGTCAGTGATTGACAATATACTGTATAAAGTGGACATGTAGGACCCATAGGAAAATGACCACCGAACTTTGCCAGAATGGTCCTTCAGATTCCTGATTTTCAGAGATTGCCAGGCATTCTGCAGGACACAGGGAGAACAGACTAACAACAGTGCCATAATGGGCAGAGCAGTTCTCCAAATTTCCTGCTGCACTGAAAGGTATCCCAGAAACTTTAGGCCTGTAGGCTGAAGATAGATGCTCCAATGTTGCAGATTAACTTTGAGTGATTGTCCAGGCAGCTATACATCTCTGTCATTTCTAGAATTTTGGAAGTTGCTTACAGTGCACTTTCTGTTTATCCAGGTAATATTATATCCTTCTTTGATAGAGTTGAAGGTTAGATAATTATAATTATAGTTTTCCTTAGTCATGATAAAACATAAATTAAATAAGAAACTTTAGACTTATAAATATAAAATAGATGGTATTTTCTTTATTTCTGCTAACTATAAATAGACTAGGTATTACAACTGTAATTCTTGTTTGATAACTCTTTTGTTAGATGGCATTTTTACTATGTTAAAATTGAAACCTTTCTTTTTGATTAGACAGAAAGTAGGGGGTGATGTGGGATGTCTTCCTGTATGCTGTAAATATACTTGATTTCCATTTGTTAATAAAGAAGCTGCCTGGCCTATGGCAAGGTAGCTTAGAGGCAGGTGGGAAATCCAAGCAGAGATAAAGGAGAAGGATGGAGTCAAGGAGATGCTGCAGACTGAAGCCCAGAGAGCAAGATGTAATGGAATACAGGTAAAGCCACAGTGCTACATGGCAATACATAGATTAATAAAAATGGGTTAAGTTGAAAGAGCTAACTGGTAATGAGCCTGAGCTATAGGCCAAACAATTGTAATTAATATAAGCCTTTGTGTGAATATTTAGGACTAAGTGGCTACAGGGCTGTGGGTGGGAAAGATTCCTCTGAACTGCATGCCCAGACAGGTCTTTTCTCTATTTCTTTTAGGGAGTTTTTCATTTTCCCTTTAATTTCCCCTTTGAAGGCTTCTATCATCTTCATAAAATTATTTTTAAGGCTGTTTTCTTCTGCTTCTATGTTGAAATGTTCAGGTCTTGCGGTTATAGAACTGATAGGTTTTGGTGATGCCATACTGTTCTTTATGTTGTTGAATGGATTTTGGCACTGGTGTCTACCCATCTCTCCCTTCAATCAGTGCAAGCATTGTCTGTGCTTCAAGGAGCTGCTCTTAGTATTTCATACGTGAATACCAAGGGAGCCGTATTAGATTTAATAAGAAATGAGAGGGGCTGGAGAGATGGCTCAGCGGTTAAGAGCACTGTCTGCTCTTCCAGAGGACCCAGTTCCAGGCAAAACACCAAGGCAAATAAATAAATAAATTTAAAGTTTAAAAAAAAAAAAAGAAAGAAATGAGAGGAGGGGAGGGAAGAGAGGAGGGAGAGAAAGAGAGTAGGGAGCAGAGAGAAAGAGAAAAAGAGAGTCTCCCATGTGGTTGGAGATTTTAAAGGGTAGGTACATTTACGGCAGAGGCTTTAGAGCTTTGGATGGAGCCCCTGTAGGTGGGGGCGTGGCCACAGTAACGCAACAACTTAACAGCTGCTTTTGGTTGAATACATGTTCTTGGTACAATCAATGCTCTCAGTGAAATTGGAGTCAGTGGAGTCTGTGTCCCAGGGAGCAGTTGAGGCCTCCAGGAGATAGATGGGTTTGGGGCATGGAGTAGGGCTTATAGGCTACCAGATCTGATAAGGAATGATGATAGGCAGACTTGCCCACAGGAGTTCTGCTTATTGGCTTGCAGCTGGAGCTTTGATGAGATTGGGGGGGGGCATGAGTTGTGCCTTGTTTCCCAGGCCTAGAGGCTGGGCTGACTGGCCATCTGGGAGGAGGGTAACTCACCTCTTGCGATGGAGTCGGTGTCTTAGTAAGTGGCTGAGATTGGAGGAATGGGTGGGTTGGGGAATGCAATGGGGCTTATAGGGCTCAATGGTGGGTGGTGGTGGCAGGCTTGTCCACAGGGGTATTGCTTGCTTGTGGCTTACTCTTGTTCTGGTCTTGTACCAGAAACTGTAGTAACTGTGAGTTCTTGAGAACAAGTGTTGTGTCCAGAAGGCAGCGTTTAACAGCATTGCTCCTAGCCTCTAACTCTGACACCCTTTCCTGTCCTTCTGCCATGTTCTCTGAACCCTGGAGTGGGGGGAGTGTTGGTATAGATGTCACATTTGGGGCTGAGCACTCACTGTCACTTGCTGGCAGCACTTTGGCTAGCTGGCATGTGAGCGACTTATAAAAGCCTAGATGCCCATCAATATATGAATGGGTAAGGAAAATATACAATGCACATCAGGAGTTTCCTCAGCCATAAGGAGAATGAAATCATGACATCTGTAGGCAAACAGCTGGGTCTGGAAATTATCTTAAGCAAAGTATTTCAGAAAGACACATTTAATTTGTGTATGTGTAGATATGTGCTGAGTGCATCTTGCAACTGTAAAAGGGACCCTGAGGAAGGACAGGGAAGCCTTGACAGAGGGATAATAATGGGGGGAGACAAGAAGAGAGAGAGAGGGCTGCGGGGTGGGGAAGAAGAAGCAGAGTTAGTGAGGAAGGAAGGGGACCGGAAGGAAGAAGGGGGAGGCCACGGGGTGGGGCGGGCAGGGGCGTGGCTCAGTTGCTGATAGAGTGTGAGTCTATCATGCACAAATCTCCTCAGACCTCAGGTGCTGGTGCATGCCTGCAATCCTGGTTCTTGGAAGGTAGAAGCAAGGATCAGGTTAGCCTTGGCTTCCTCGTTAGGGGGAGGCCAGCCTGGACTACGCAAGATTGACTGTGAACAATAGAAAGTGATGTATGTTTGCAAATGCCCCAATGAAAATTGCTACTTTGTATATGCACTTAAAAAGAGTAATAAAAAACAAGTATCTATACAGAAAAAGTGCAGATGGAACTTCCCATAGACTCCCCCTAACTGTGTCCACTTCTTCATTTCCCCTCTGGACCCATCAGACAACGGTTTAGAGTAATATGTTGAGCTAACAAACAGTCTTGTTATAAAAATGCAAACAATGCTCGAGCATATCTGCAAATACTTATTTACCATGAGATCCAACTACACTTTCTGAATGCTGAATGTGTCTCCCACTCGGCGCTAAGCCAAAGATATAAACTTCCAAGTCAGAATGGCAAATTTAACAGAATGACTGAAAACCAAGTGCTGCATTTCCTGGGGCTACGACCCTAATAAAATTTATTAGTCGTTCCCTCCAGAAAGCAACTGTCTACAGTTTGTTCGTATTATAATTTGATATATTCACCATATATGTGCATTTCTGGTTACTTATAAGTAAGTTTCTCAGTGCAGAATTGTTTAATTATTACTATTGTGTGTGTGTAAAATGTGTGTGAATGTAAGCCCATGTGTGTGACAACGTGGATGTAGAAGCCAGAAGACAACTTTCAGGAGTCAGTTCTTTCTCTCCACTGTGACCTGCTGAACCATCTCACTGATCAGAGTGAGCAGTTTAAAAATACTGGTGTGGGGGGCTGGAGAGATGGCTCAGTGGTTAAGAGCATTGACTGCTCTTCCAGAGGACCAGGGTTCGATTCCCAGCACCCACATGGCAGCTAACAACTGTCTGTAGTTCCAGTTCCAGGCAAACATCAAGGCAAACAAATAAATAAACAAGTAAATAAATAAATAAAGTTAAAAAAAAATACTGGTGTGGAGAAAAAAGAGAAGGGGTAACGTTAAGATTTGAGGTGAGAGTTGAGGATGTAGCTCTGTTGATAGAGCACTTGTTTAGCATGTGTGAGGTTCTGGGGTCAATTCCCAGTACCACATAAACTAGGTTTGCCCTCACAGGCCTCTAATCTCAGTACCTGAGGTGTAGAATTAGGAGGGTCAGGAGTTCAAGGTCACCCTCAGCCATCTATACAGCTAGAAGGCAGCCTGGGCTACAGGAGACTCCAAAACAGTTTTCAACAGTTGTCTAAAGCATTGTAGCATAAGCATTTTTTAAAAAAATGTTTTTATTTTATTTTATTTATTTTATTTATTTTTTTTAAACACTTTTATTTATTTGTTTATTTATTTATTTATTTGCCTCGGTGTTTGCCTGGAACTGGAACTACAGACAGTTGTGAGCTGCCATGTGGGTGCTGGGAATCGAACCCGGGTCCTCTGGAAGAGCAGATGGTGCTCTTAACCGCTGAGCCATCTCTCCAGCCCCCTTTTCTTTTTATTTTTATGTGTATGAGAATTTTTCTTGCAAGTAGTCTGTGTACCATTGGGTTCCTAGTGCCTTTAGAGGCCGGGAAAGGTTTCACATTCCCTAGAACTGGAGATATGGATGATTATCAGCTGCTACAGGGGTTCTGGGGGTCCTCTGTAAGAGCAGCCAGTGCTCTTAACTGCTGGGCCATCTCTCCAGTTCCAACACAAACATTTCGAATCTCTTGGAATTGGAGTTACAGGCTGTTGTGAACTACCAATCCTAGATGCTAGGAACCAAACTCATGTCTTATGGGAGATCAGACAGTGTTCTTAACTGCCAGGCCATATCTTCAGCCCCAGGATTTAAATTTTTTTGCGGGGGGGGGGGGGGGGTTGGAGACAGGGTTTTCTGTATAGCTCTGGCTGTCCTGGAACTTACTCTGTAGACAGGCTGATTTCAAACTCAGACACCCACCTGCTTCTGCCTCCTGAGTGCTGGGATTAAAGGTGTGCACCACCATCTTGACACACCCCCCCCAGATAGGGTTTCTCTGTGTAACAGCCCTGGATGTCCTATAACTTGCTTTTTCTACCAGGCTGGTCTTGAACTCACAGAGATCTGCCTGCCTTTACTTCCCAAGTGCTGGTATTAAAGTCATGTGCCACCACGACTCAGCTGCCTCGATTTAAAATTTTATTTATTTACTTATTATGTACACAGTGTTTATTATGTATACAGAAGAGGGAACCTGATCTCATTACAGATGGTTGTGAGTCACCATGTGGTTGCTGGGAATTGAACTCAGGACTCTGAAAGAACAACCAGTGCTCTTAACCTCTGAGTCACCTCTCCAGCCCTCCTTGATGATTTTTAAGATTTTAATTAGTATAATACTTTAAAATGCTGAGAGATGGAACCAATGTTTTTGTTTTGTTTTGTTTTGTTTGTTTTGAATGCGAAATGTGTCACCGGGTCTATGTATTTAAACACTTGGTCCTCAGTGGATGCTGCAGTTTGGGAGGCTTTGGAGTCTTTAGGACAGAGGTTCTCAGCCTTCCCGATGCTGTGACCTTTAATACAGTTCAGTTCCTTATGTTGTACTGACCCTCAACCATAAAATTACCTTGTTGCTACTTCATAATTGCAATTTTGCTACTATTACAAATTTCTAATGGTCTTAGTCAAACCCTGTAAAAGGTTTAACCCTACAAAAGGATTGTGACCCACAGTTTGAGAACCTCTGCCTTAGGAGATGGTGCCTTTCTGGAGGAAGAGGGTCACTGGAGACGGTGGACTATGTTGGATACAGTAAGACCTGAACCGTCTGCTTCCTGAGTGACCCTGTGATGTAACTAGCTGTCACACAGTTTCATTGCCCCAGCAGTGAGCCACAGCTGCTAGTTAGCTGGTTAGCATACTCTCAACTAAGACCCCAAATCAACCTCTCCTCCCTCCCTCCCTCCCTCCCTCCCTCCTTCTCTCTCTCCCTTTCCCCTTCCTGTTTCTTCATGCTGCTCTCTTCTTGACAGTGCCTAGGAAGCTAACTAACAGACTCTCAAAATTAGGATGAGAGAAAGGATGAAAACCCATCCAGAAGTTTTTTCTTGGAAATTTGAAACATGAGTAAGAGTTAAGGAAAAGTACTTGCATTTCTGTGTAATCTATAGCCATTGAAATGGCTTGACGGCTCCTGTATTAGGGCAGAAAACATAACAAGAAAGAAAATGCAACTTAGGAACATGATGAAGAGGTGGCCTGTGGTGATATGCTACATATTTAATAAAACCTGGAATATCAAGGAATCAACCCACAGTCAAACTAGGCAGAGGTAGCTCTGGGAGTTCCAAGGATAACAGAGCAGTGGTAACTCACATAGCTCCTGGAGTTCTGGATCTCTGAGTACAAGGCCAACAGCTGGGCTTCAATGGCACACAGCTTTAATCTCAGCATGGTGGTGGTGGGGCCAGAAATGGTGATTTACACCTTTAATCCCATAACTCCAGAGACAGAGATCTTTCTGTGTTTCTGTGAGTTCTAGGCTGACTACCAAATAGAGTAGTTCATGCCTTTGATCTTAACCTGGATGGGATATAGTTGGGAAGGAAGGGTATTTAAGGCAGGCTTGGGAAAACAGCAGAAATTAGAAGTACCAGGAACAAGGTTGAGGAAGCTGGAAGACAGCTGGGTGAGATCTGACTGTGTGATTCCTCTCTCTGATATCTCAGCCTTTCCTTGATATCTGGCTCTGAGTCTCTTTCAATACAACCAGAATTCGTGCAACAGTGGTGCAATGATTAAGTGGTTTGCTGCTCTTTCAGAGGACCTGGGTTTATTTCCCAGAACCTACTATCAGGGTGCTCACAAATGCCTGAAACTCTAGCTCCAGGGAATCTGATGTCCTCTGCTGGACTTCAAGGGCCCCTTTTAGGCATGTATGTATATACATATGTACAAATGAATGAAGATAAAATCATAATCTTAAAAAATAAAAATAAAATGGAACTAAACAAACCAAAACAAAATAAAAAAGCAACAAACAACTTCCAAACAACCCATGCTTTTTAAATGTTGTTATTGTTCTCTGGCCGTGTAGGGGAAGGTGGGACCAGGACCTTGGGTACACTCATACCATTTGCCTCTGCATGCTCAGAGCATGTAGCTACCACAGTAGCCCAACTCAATACAAAACCAATCCCTAAGCATAAAACCAACCAGCCCCTGATCATGAGATCCAGCCAATCTCTGAGCTTCTCCAAGATCAGGGATTGAAATCCCACTAATTCCCACCCTGAAAATCTCCACACTGGAAAAACTCTGCCTCTAAGATGCTCTATGCAAGCCCTGTGTTTGTTCAGTCTGCTGCTGTCTCTTCAACCAGGACAGAGGCAATTGTTCTGGATTCTTTCTTCTCAATACATCTGTTGAATGAGGTTTGGGGGAGAGACCTACCTTAATGGGAATGGAGGGGAGCAGTGAAGTAACATCTTTTGCTGGAGCAGAGCTGAACAGAACTGTAACACTTTTGCTGGGGGAAATTTCCTTGGTGGAGCAGAGTTGTTACACTTTGGGGAACCTGAGCAGAGTTATTACCTTGGAGAAACCTTTCCCTGGAGCAGGGCTGTAAGCTGCTATTCTTACAGTGACCTGTGGTATTCTTTGGCTCCCCATTGTCAGAGTACTTCCCATCTGAGCCACAGTGCTTATACCCACCCTTGGAAATCTTCACCCTGGAACCCCGCCCCCAGGTGGTCACCCTCTGTGTCTTTGTTAATAAATCTCTTGTACAAGGTTTGTTGTACAGTGCAACTCTGTGACTCCTGGCTTCCAACTGCCAGGATATCTTTCCCTTCAGAGCTGTAACAAGTGCATTGGGGAAACCTTCCCCCCCACCTCAGAACTATAACACTTATATCTGCATGCTCAGTCCCAACCCAAAGTTACCTGCTGAACCTACAACGGACCCTGCATTCTCTCAGGTTCTTGCCATGCTTCTCAACAAAGACCACAGAGGACTGGATTGCTGTTGTGAGACAAAACTTTTCCTGGGATTACATAGCACATGCATCTACTCATCCAGATAGGGATTCCATGAAAGACCAGAGTAAGGATACTACCCACTTCCAACTTGGTGAACCAATGAGTTTTATTGGTGTTACTTACAGGAACAGAAATGACTCAAAGACAGCTACATTACCAAAGCCCACCCCAGCATGGGTGATAACTCACAAAAGCTGAGAACTCTGGAGCATACTACACAGGCTGCTCCACAGGCTGGAGAGAGTACTTCCCAAATGACTCTTGCCTACACTCTTTTGAGGCAGCTCAGTTGGCTTTTTTTTTTCTTCCAGACAGCTGTTTTGGTCTCAGAGTTACTTTTCTCCTCACAGAATCTTCTTTGAAACTCAGCTTCAGTTCCTCCAAGGGATTCTCAACTTTTGTCTGCTGTGGCAGGGAGGGGCCTAGTGAATCTGGTCAGTTTCAGGGGCTTCCTGAAGCTATTTTGAGTTGTTTACCTTTCTGTTTATGGAGCTTCCCTGCAGGATGAAATCTTTCAATCTCAGAAGAAGCTGAATACTTCAATCTTGGAACAAGCCATTACACAACAATTACCTTCACTTAGTGAGAATTCGTTTTCCCCTAGGGTCAAACACTGGGTAAGACAATTTAAAAGGAGGTAATGTCAGCCTGGGCTCATGGTTTCAAAGAATATGGTTCTAGTGGGGAAGATGTGTCACAGCAGCCCACATCATTCTGGGAGAGTAAGCCAGGAGGAGGCTGAGGCAGGATCTAACCTCCTCCAAGGACATGCCCCAGAGATCTCCTTCCCCCAGCTAGGCCTGGCTGCTTACCTTTCATCATGTCCCAATGACACTATCATACTGTGAATCCATTAGGATGAATCCATTCATGATGTCTGGACTGTCATGGGCTACTGAACTTTTTTTTTTTTCCTCCAGAGACAAGTTTCTCTGTGTAGTCCAGGCTGCCCTAGAACTTGCTCTGTAGACCAGGCTGGCCTTGAACTCACAGAAATCCACCCACCTCTGCCTCTCGAGTGCTGGAATTAAAGGCATGCATTCCCACTGCCCAGGTGTATGGTCCACTCGACTCTTGAGATAGTTAGTCTCACAGACAATATCCAAAGTATAGGAATGTCTAAATGCCATCAAGCTGCTGTAACCACCACACTTAGTGTATTCAGAAGGACACAACTGTCACATGTTTCCTGGTCTTGGCAAATTTGTCATTCAGGACTTGAGTCCTAACTCTAGGACTCATTAGGTAGTTATTATCATATTCCTAGTGTGTCGATCTCACTTGGACTTCCTTATGTCATCACCAATGGGAGAATAGGCATGAAAGGTGAGCTCATGCACACAAGGTCTAGAAGCTGTTATGCCCATGTGTAAGACTTTCCACCAGGGAGGCTGGACACGTTGTGAAGAGTGGGGATTTTATTGCTACCTACAGAGAATGAGAACCCAGAGGGATCACCTAGCTCTGCACAGCAGAAAGGCTAAGAGACCTTTGCCCCAATGGGTGGGGGTCTTTAAAGAAAAACCTACATAATCAAGATGCAACACGCCTTGACATTCCAGCATTGGGCAAAGGGGTAAGGTGCAGCAGCCATTGGAGTTTTCTGGTGTGAATCTAACCTTTGAATCCATTGGCAGCTGCGGAAGTTCACTCACAGACCTGGGCGCTGCCCCCAGAATGAATCCAGGCCCTTATATTCCCCCTCTGACTGGTTCCTGAGAATCCCAATCATGGAACTCTCCAGTCTCTAGTGTCAGTCACACTACTGCTTTCGCCGTACTTGGAGTTTCAGGGGGTTGTCTGGGTCTTTTGAAGCTTCCCATCCTTTATTCTGGAAATCTTCCTTGAGTGTGACAGGGTCTGCTGGCCTGGTGTGAGAATGATGAATCCAGGTGGCTATACCATCAACCTTGGTGGCTGTGGGTGTGGTCAGCAGAACGATATAAGGTCCTTTCCATTTAGGCTCCAAGGACCCTAGGCAATGTATCTTAATGTAGACTCAGTCTCCTGGTTGAAACTTTTGGGGTTCGGGGGGGCACTAGATTCATAGAAGGCCCTGAGTTTGGGCCACAATTCCTTGTGGGCCCACTGAACTCCTTGTATGGCATCGAGAAGATCTTAGTCATCTAGTTCTGCTAGCAAGTCCGCTTGGAGGTTGGGGATGATAGGGAAGGGGATGCCAAACATAATTTCAAATGGGGTTAGTCCCACCTAGTAAGGGGAGTTTCTGGTCCTATATAAGGCAAAGGGAAGGAGAGCCACCCAGTCTGCACCAGTCTCCAAGGTCAATTTAGTTAGGATCTCTTTTAGTGTATGGTTCATCCTTTCTACCTGCCCTGAACTCTGGGGTTTATATGTGGAATGTAACTTCCAATCACTCCCCAGAAAGGTGGCTAAATTCTGACTTAACTGGGACACAAAAGCTGGTCTATTATCTGACCCTATGATAGTAGGAAATCCATACTTAGACAGGATGTCTTCAAGTAATTTCTTTGCCACCACCTGCACTGTTTCATATTTGGTGGGAAACACCTCTGTCCATCCTAAAAAAGTGTTTAAAAAACTAATAAATACTTGTAACCATACTTGCCAGGTTTTATCTCAGTGACGTCTATTTCCCAATAAGCTCCAGGCCTCTTCCCCCTGAGTCGAGATCCAGGGATGGCAACAGCATTGGTGAGTTGGCAAGCTTTGCAGCTGATGACAATGCCTACAATTTTTTGCTGTACATCCTTGATTTTTATTCTCGACGGTACGACCAAGTCCTGCATTCTCCGTGTCCCCATACGGGAGAATCAATGGATCTTGGCAAGCAGTCTATCTCCTAGATTGTTGGGGCCTTCTGAGGCCACGGGGTTGAGGCCAGGTGTAAATTCCTAAGCCTTCCTAGAGTTTGGCGACCCGTCTCTGGCCATAAGCTCCACGTGTAATTGACTCAGCACTGCCTCTGCCTAGCCTCTGCTAACATGGTAAAATACTATTGGCCCTTTTTTCCCTATCCCACCTACCCCATCCCAAGACTCCCACCCCTTCTCACAACCCTATATAAGCCCCAGACTGATGCAATAAAGTGAGTTCTTGCTTTGACAAGGCTTCTGACTCAACCTATGATTTCTCCCAGCAGCTAGGGAGTGCTGGGTCGTCAACACCCACCATCTTGCTCTAACCCCAGAGAGAGGCTGGCTGGTCTTGATCTCCCTCCGCCCTATCTGCCAGAGAGAAAGAGTCTGGCACTAGATGTTCAGGCAAGATGGTTTTACTATCTGCAGTTCTCCACCACCCGTCTATGCACTGGGTCATGGGGAGGGTCTCAATCCAGGAAATATCTTCCTTAGCATACCCTGGATGTTCTGGTAGGTTGGGTGGTCCAGGGTCTATCAATACATATGCAGAAGCTACATCAGTCTTGAGTGCCACCTGCCAGGCTGTCTTGTCTGCCAGACTATTGCCCCTGGGGACTGGCCCATCTCTTCTTTTGGGTCCTGGGCAGTGAATAATGGCCAGTTTCTTGGGTAGCCATAGGGCTTTAAGGAGGGTCAGGATCTCATCTCTATTCCTGACACTTTTTCCTTCTGCAGTCAGTGGTCCTCTTTCTTTATGTATTGCCCCATGTACATGTGTTGTAGCCAAAGCATACCGGCTATTGGTGTAGATGTTAACTTTCTGCCCCTGCCCCAGTTCTAAGCCTTAGTTAGGGCTATCAACTCTGCTTGTTGGGCAGATGTACCAGGTGGCATTGGCTCTGCCCATACTACCTCTTCTGCAGTAGTGACTGCAGCTCCCGCATACTTTAGACCATCCTACATGAAGCTGCTGCCATCAGTATACCAGGTAGCTTCAGCATCAGGAAATGGGATAACCTGCAAGTCTTGTCTAATGCTGTGCACCTGGGCCAGGATCCTGGCGCAGTTGTTCAGTGGTGCTTCCAAATCCAGATCAGGCAGGATTCAGAGCTGAGGGCATCTGGAAGATTATTCTGGAAGGGTTTAGCAACAGCATCTGGTAGTGGGTCATTCTGACATTGCTCAACCACCAATCAGAGAACTGTTTGAGAACTCCCTCAAGTGTGTAAGGGGTGTGAGAGTCTGTCCCAGGGTCAACTTGTCAGTGTCCTTTTATGTGGAGGCAAGATGGCCATCCAGCTGCCATAGGGTCCAGTTTCTTTGACAAGTAAGCTATGGGCGGTTG
The DNA here is from genome assembly GCA_004025045.1 of Sigmodon hispidus. Taxonomy (NCBI): domain Eukaryota; kingdom Metazoa; phylum Chordata; class Mammalia; order Rodentia; family Cricetidae; genus Sigmodon; species Sigmodon hispidus. Next base: position 82,461 of record PVIH01005004.1, on the reverse strand, counting down.
CCAGGGGCCAAGTGTTCAAACTTTGAATCCATTGGCTGCTGCAGAAGTTCACTCACAGACCTGGTCCCTGACCTTAGAAACTCAGTGGGGAAAGCAAATGTCAGTGCTATTGTGTATAACAGGTAAGTGAGGTTATCAATTGGAAAAGCCAGTTGATATGAGAGGCACAATCTTGCTAACTTGTGCTCAGGGCAGGTGTGGGTACCAGAGGGCCACCTGGTGTGTGGAACGCTGCCTTTACTCTCAGTGGGAGGATGCTACTATAGGCAGGGTTTCTTTGTGTCTTGGCAGGTGCTCCCAAATAACCACATGGAGACTCCTTATTAATTGTGAAAGCTTGGCTAATAGCTTAAGCTCGTTTTTTAGCTAGCTCTTATTACTTAAATCAACTCATTTCTATTCATCTGTGTGCTGCAATGAGACTCATTTACCTCACGCGTGTATTTTCTATCCTTCTTGTTCTGTACCTCAGGACATCTCTCTTGGGGCTCCTCCCCTTATTCTTCCCAGTGTCCTCTTAATCTGATTCTCCCACTTAATCTCTGTCTGTCCAGCTATATGCAAGTTAACTTCTTTATTAAACAATGAGAGTCATACATATTTGCAGTGTACAAATGTTGTTCTACAGCATTTCCCCCTTTTTGTCTAATTCAAAAGGAAGGTTTTACCTTTAGCATAGTGAAATTATATACAACAAAACAGTTGTCAAGTAAGAATTAGAGTTACAATATCCAGTCTATTTGTATAAAGAAAATATTTTATTATCTTATCTTTATGAGACTAGTTTTATATCTAATTTATCTTTTGTCATAACTAAAAACAATCTTAAGTCTAATTATTTAGTCTTTAACTCCATCAAAAACACCAGCAGAGTGTAATGTTACCTAATGACAGGGACATCTGGCTGCCTAAACAGTCACTCAAAGTTATTCTGTAACATTGGGGATTCAGTTTTAGCCTACAGGCCTAATATATCTGATAGACATTTTTGAGAAGCAGGGAATTTTGAAGGACTGTTTTACCTTTCTTAGCAAAGTTTAGTAGTTGCTTTCTTTTGTGTCCTGCTGGTCCAGTTTGGATACTATACAGTCAGAAATTGAAGCAAGGGCAGTTTATTTGCCCAGATGACTAGCTTTTGATACAAAAAAGCAAACTCCACATGGAAATTTTTTGATGCCCATCATTCTTTTTTGAAGTATATTGGTGCTGCCAGGAGCAGACATGACTCACTGTCATAAAAAGCCTTATGTTATTAAACACACTAAATGCTATATTCTGTGTATGACTTTGAAACATACCTATCATGACTTTAAGTTTGACTAATATAGATGACAATTAATCTGTTTCTTAATTACATATTACATTTTTAAACGAGCTCCATAAACATAATACTCTAAAGAAGAGTAGAAACATGCATATGGCATAAGAAAATTAACTTTAAAATTTTGAACAATAAACCAAAATTCATACCAATATAAAATATTTTGAGAGTAATAGTTGATTTTTAAAAAAAAATATTTTATGTGAATTGGTGTTTGCCTGCATGTATAATTGTGTAAGGGTGTCAGATCTTGGAATTACAGACAGTTGTTAGCTGCCATGTGGATGCTGGGAATCAAACTTAGTGCTCTTAACTGCTGAGTCATCTCTCCAGCCCAATAATTGTTTTTATGGATTAAAGTAGATTCAATAATCTACTCTTTCCTCCTATCATTCTTATATTATCACCCTTTTTTTTTCCTTTAGAAAGAGGTCTTTGAATTTAACTCTTTTGGTTAGCTTTTTTTTAATGACCAATAACAACTTGTAACCAACCCCCCTTAAACAATGACAAGTATTTATAATCTGTTGAATGACCCCAACCCATCCATATCCCATCTTTTGGGAATGTGGGCATAGTTCTCTAGGCTACTTCTTGTTGTCTGTAGGTGCTGGTATTTTGGGGGAGAACCTTGAGAAAAATTAAGATAATTGTTAAGTTTTGGCTGGAGTATTCTGTGAGTCTAGGTCATCTTAGCCAGCAGTCTTGAAGCTGTTCTATATGCTGGAATACCTGGGCTGTCCATTTTTACTGGTGTCTGGTCTCCTTGTTCTGAAAATACATCAACTTTTAAAAGTAAAACATATATCTGCATTAATAGAAGTATAGACTGTACACTATACACAAGTCATCCAAAGATTTTTTTTTTTGTTTTATGTTTGAACAGGTAAAAAGTATGTTACATGTTCTGTAGTTTTTTTTTTTTCAGGCTTATTTCTTTATGTCTGTAGCCAGCATTTTTCAGGAAGTTTTTCCTGCTCAAACTTGATCCATATCAACCTGGAACAAATCCACAGCTTCTCATTTCCTGTGGAAATAAGAGCATAACTTCTCCCCCATAGTAATGTATCTTTTGACTTCGATTTTGAAGTCAAGACATTTAAAAATATATAGGTTGGTTCCGCAGTTTTCATATTCCAGTCTGTTTTAGCAGTTGTTCTTTTATTAGCAATTAGAAAATCTAAAGACAACAGTATAACATACAGAATCCAGACCCTCTGTGTATTTCCCATCTTTATGTGTGTGGCTTTTCCCCTTTATATTCCTTAATTCCTTCTTTAAAGACTTTATAATTTTTTATCACTGTCCATATTGTTTTGCTTTTCTCTCCCTAGCCTATGTACATTTTTAAATATACTGTAACCCATTTATACTTTTGTTTTCTATCTGTATCTGTCTTTACTACATATCTGTAATCTTTTTTTGTCTGCATGAGCAAAAGTTAAACATACATGTGGCTTAGATCATGGTGTGCTGGGCTTAGATCAGGGCTTGATTAAACCCACAGGCAACAGCTGGGAGATGTGTCTCTGTACTTTAGCTGGCATGAGAAACAAGAGAAATCCCATTTGACTCTGTTTTTGTGTGTCTAGATTCTTTTCTAAGCTTAGTCTTATGAGCATGTAGGTGTCAGGTGTTTGGGTGCTATTTGTAGGTAGAATTTCTCTGTGTACCAGCTGCTGCTCCCTAAATAATCACACAGAGACTCCTTATTAATTGTGAAACCTTGGCCAATAGCTTAGGCTTGATTTTAGGTAGCTTTATAACCTAAACTAACCCATTTCTATTAATCTATGTGCTGCCCTGAGGCTCATTTACCTCATCTACTTACTGTCAATCCTTCTTGCTTTGTGTCTCATGGTGTCTCCTTTTGACTCCTCCTCTTTTTCTTCCCAATGTCCTCTTAGTCTGGCTCTCTCATCTAACCTCTACCTGTTCAGCTATTGGCCAGTCAGCTTCTTTATTAAACAATGAGAGAAATACATATTTACAGCATACAAGGATAGTTCCATAGCGGCCTCCACTGTCTTCATTTGCTTTAGAGCAGAGGCAGCATTACAGCAGCAGGAGTGTACAGATAGGTGAGAGAGAACCTTCATGAGCCTACAAGCCAGGGGTTAATTTTAGTTTACAACCTTGATGTTGCCTTGTGTCCAGTGTTAGGGAAAATTACCAAAATATAGTGATTAGTTCCATTGACAGCTTGATCCTGTGCCACCATGTGAAAGACATTATGTGCTGGCCAGCAGGGAGCTATCTTCTTATAGGCTGACCTTCCAGAATGGAAACTGTAGAACAGCCTCATGCATAAAATCACCGGTTCCCTGGACCATCTAGTAGACACCACATATAGGATAAGAAGATAAAGATTACCTTTAAGGGACCACCAGCATTGAGTCCATAGGTTGTAGGGAAAAGGGGTCAGCCAAAGAAACACATCCTGGCCCTGAAACCAGAGCTGGTGAAAGAAACATCCCTTGGATCTGAGACCTGAGCCAGTGAAAGAAACACTTTATTCCTGAGCCCAGAAACTAAGAAACAAGTCCTGACTCTGAAACTAGTACCAGAGAAATACATTTTGTCCCTAGAATCAGAGCCAGTGAAAGATATATGCCTTGACCATAGAATTGCCAAAAAGCTAAAAAGGGCCAGTGAAAGAACTGTTCATGTTTGGTCCTGAAATCAGAGCTATCTCTACCCCTGTCCAACTGACCAACAAAACCAACCAGTCACAGAGCAGGAAACCATCCAGTCCCTGAGAATCTTGACCTTGAACCCAGAGCCATTGGAAGAAACACAGCTTGGATCTGGAACACAAGCCAATGAAAGAAACACTTTATCCCTGAAGCAAGAACCAAAGAAACATGCTGTGACTCTGAAATTAGTGCCATACACTTTGTTCCTAGAATCAGAGCAAGTGAGAGAAATATGCTCTAGCATTAGAATTAGAGCCAGAAAGCTAAAAGAAAGAAAGAAAGAAAGAAAGAAAGAAAGAAAGAAAGAAAGAAAGAAACAGTTTGGCCCTGAAATCAGAGTTATCTCTGCTCCTGACCAACAAAACTAACTAATCCTTAAACAGGAAAAACTAACCAACCCCTGAGCAGAAAATCTCCCTGGAGAAACTCCACCCCGCAAAGCCCTATACAAACCCCTCTGCCTGCTCAGTTGTGGACTGTCCTTTCCCACTCTGGGAGAGGCAGCCACTTTCTGGAACTCCTCCTTCCCAAATAAATTTCTTTCTCAGAAGAGTCGTGGGTGAAGATCTTCATTCACTGGCACAGAGAAGAGAAACCTTGCTGAGATGTTTTCTCAAGAGGGCTGAGCATGGTGGAGTAGAACAGAAAAAGAACAGAACCTTGCTGAGATGTCCCTAAGGGGACTGAGCAAGAACAGAAAAGAAGTAACAATTTTTGGCTGAGCTGGAGGAGGCTGCTACATTTCTGCAGCAGTTTTCCTTTTAGCAGAGTGAAGCAGAAGAAGGGGCATCTTGGGCTGGAGAGAAGAAGAAGCAGAGCTCTGTGGGGAAGCCCCCTTTAAGGGGAAGTGGTGTAGCTAGTAGTTTCTGTCCCCTAGAAACTCTCTAGTACCTGGCAGCCACTTTCCAAATAATTGACTTGGATGCTTAATATTATAGTAAACACTGTGCTAGTAGTTCAGGTTTATTACTAACTAGCTCTTACATTTAAATTAACCCATAGTTCTTATCTATGTTTAACCACGTGGCTTGGTACCTGTTCAGTCCAGTATTCTCATCTTGCTTCCTCTGCATCTGGCTGGCATCTGTTTCTCTGCCTTTCCTCTTCCCAGAATTCTCCTAATCTTGTTGCTCCACTTCTGCTTCCTATCTCTACTGACCAGTCAGCATTTTATTAAACCAATATGAATAACATATCTTTATAGTATAGAAGAGCAATATCCCACAGCAGAGCAGAATGAAGCTCAGCTGTAGTAGCTCTCGAGGAGAGGAGCAGGATTGCTATATTCTGCAGGGAGACAACCCCCCATACCACAGCTCTAAGGATCACTAGATTTCCTGAAGAATTAGGATACCTTTCCCTCCAGAGCTGTCCCATTGCAGATCCAGCCTTCAGAGCTGTCCCACTGCAGATCCAGCCTCCAGAGCCGTCCTATTGCAGATCCAGGTATAGCCTGACTTTCTAACCAGTTAGGAAACCTTTTCTTCCAGAGCTGTAACACTCAGTTACATAGATTCCTTATTGACCTTGGACATCCCAACTCAGTCATTTCTATAAGTGTCACTTATAGGAACTTCTAATACTTAGAGGAGGAAGGGGCTTTAGGGATGTGGGACTCTTCCTGCTTTTCAGGATGTCCTTGTTCCTCACAAGTCAACTTGTACTGTCCTCATTTCCCCTCTCGTGCTAAGCCATTTCTTGTGGTTGCCCTAGGAGATAAAGACTTCTGTCAGCTCCTTCATTTCTTTTGTGTTTGTTGCTAGTGAGGCACAGAAAGGTTACCTGATTGCCATAGTAATGTAGTGGGCAGTAGCTGTTCTGATTTGCTTTCTACTGCTGTCATGACCAGAAGCACCTTGAGGAGAAAAGGCTTTCTTTCGTCATGAAGGGAAGTCAGGACAGACGTTCAAAGCAGGACCTGAAGCAGAGAAGGAATGCTGTTTACTGGCTACTGGCTTGATTCCCATGCCTTGTTCAATCTGCTTTCATGTGTAAGCTAGACCCACTTGCTTTGGGGTAGCATCACCCATAGTGGGCTTGACCCTCTCACATCAATCACTAACCATGAAAATGCCCCACAGATTTGCCTGCATGTCATTCTGAGGGGGCGGTTCCTCAGCTGACGTCTCCTCTGCCCAGGTGTGTCTAGGTTTGTGTCAAGATGGCAGATACCAACTGGCATTGTACTAGACTGGAGTTTCATCTCAGGCTTGTTGACCCCAGAGGCTAATACTCACTCCACCCCCTGCCCTGCTGTTGATGTCTCAGGATTTGAGCCTTGCTGTCTGCTAAGGATGAGAAACTTGTTTTGCATGACCGTGCTTCTTGTATGTCCCACTCTGTGCACATGTGATCTTTCACTGTACTACTTGACTCTCCACCCACAGAATTTTGTAACAGCATTCCAGTACATTTTTCAGAAGCCATATTCCCCTCACAAGTTCAGTCAGTCAAAGTGTGCTGTCGTTCAATGGTAGAAGGACTCATATATTTGAACTCATGGTGGCACTTTCGGGGGAAGTTATTGGAACTTTTAGGAGGTGGAAACTTGCTAGAGGAAGTATGTCACTGGGGGTGAGCTTTTACTGCCTGACTTCCTGTTCTTCTCTCATGCTTTGTGACTGCAAGTATGTCACTGGGGGTGAGCTTTTACTGCCTCACTTCCTGTTCTTCTCTCATGCTTTGTGACTGCAAGTATGTCACTGGGGGTGAGCTTTTACTGCCTCACTTCCTGTTCTTCTCATGCTTTGTGACTGCTAATCTGGCCTCCAGTTCCTCCCACCACACCTTTCCTGTTGTCAGAAGGTTCTATCTATCTGGAACCATTAGCCAAGATCAACCCTTTCTTTCCCACGTTGCTTTTGGCCATAACATTTTTTTTTTTCACAACAAAATAAAACTTGCTAATATGTAACAGTTCTAGAGCCTTCTCATTGTTCCAGTGTGGTCAAACTACCTGTGATCATTTGGATATGAAGTGTCCCCTCAGAAAACATGTGTTGAAGGCTTAGTCCCTAGCCAGTGGAGCTGATCATAAAGAGGTGGTTAACTTATGAGATCTATAACTTAATCAATTACCCCGACAGATTTGTGAATAAAGAGATTCTTGAGGGGAAGTAGAAATGGTGTAAGGTAGGGCCTGTTTGGGGAAAGGAGCTCTTTGGGGTGTGCCTTTGAAGAATATCTCTTGGCTTTTGCCTCTTCCTCCCAATCTCTTCAAGTCTTCTCATCATCATGAAATGAACAAGCCTGTTTCTCTATGCCCTCCACAATGCCCTATCCGCCATGCTGTTCTGCTTTACCATGGATCCAGCTGACCATGAACTGCATCTCTGAATCCATAAGCCAAAGGAAACACTCCTTTTCTAAGTAGTTTTTCCCAACTGTTTTGTCACAGTGACAAAAAGTAACATATTCTCTCTTTTCAGGCTCTTCAGCTTCTCACTAGCATCATGCAACATGGTGAACAATGGTCCAAAGACAGTGGTTCCTGGTGGATGTTCCACATGAGACTATCTTGCTTTCTATTATTTAGTGTGTGTGTGTAGTAGGACATTGCATGCCATGCCATACATGTAGAGGTCAGAGGTCAACCTACAGGTGTCAGTTCTCTCCTTTGGGTTTCAGGGATGGGGTTCACATGGTGAGGGTCATCAATAAATGCTTTGGTCCATTGGGCCATCTCACAGGCCTGAATCTTGCTTTCTGACTCTCATGTCTGATTTTAATTCCCCCACTGTTTTCTTGTAACTTCTTCCTTTTGCCCCCTCTGACCTTCCTCTTTGCCTAATATTACTCTCTTTGTCTCTCTTCTAGGTTAGAACTTTCGCCACATTGTTTCCTTATAAGTACATGCTTGAATTATAGGCTAAGACAAGAGGGAGAATGTGTGGTTTCTGTGGTCCTGAGCTTGGGCTACCCCGCTCAGTGCTTTTCACATCTATTTTCCTGTGGTTTTCTTGAATTCATTTTCCTTTTCATCTGAATAGTATTCCATTGTGTAGGTGAGAGATGAGAGCATGTGTTTTCACACCTACTCATCTAGGCTGATCCCATTTTCTTGCTGTTGTAAATTTGGCAACAATAGCCAAGTGTCTCTGAGTGAGGGTATGGAGCCTTAGAGTGTAGTCCCAGGAGCGGTGTAGCTGGGTCATGAGGAAGATGTATTTTTAACTTTTGGGGAACCTCCCCACTGATTTCCATAAGAATGGCTGTCCTTATTTCTGCTCCTGCTTCCTCTTTTCTACATCAGTCTTGCTTTTCTTACTAGCAGACTTTTATCCATTTGATGGATAGTTTGTATTTGTGGCATAATTTTGGTCTTCATTCATTTAAATGAAAGTTAAGCTGTTCAAAGACAAATGTTAGAAAGATAAATAGACGGCAGAGGTGGGGGTGGTGGTGCACGCCTTTAACCCCAACACTTGGGAGGCAGAGGCAGGCAAATCTCTGAGCTTGGGGCCAGCTTAGTCTACAGAGTGAGTTCCAGGACAGGCTCTAAAGTTTCACAGAGAAACCCTGTCTCAATCCCCCACCCCCCAAAAGAAAGATAAGTGGATAGATGAGATGGTCATATGCTCAGACCCCTGTTGCACAAATTCTAATTGATCTTATAATAAAAACCCAGAGCCAGATATTGAGACAACTGTTATAAGATCAGAGAAGCAGAGGAATAAGCCACAGCCACTTCTCACCTCATCAACTCCTCAACCAAAAGGGGTAGATTCTGTTTCCATGAATCCTCAGACTGAACAGGGGAAGTTGTGACCCAGTTAATAAGTTTAATTAATTATCACAAGGAGTTACGTTATTAGGGTCAATATTTATTTAAGCAACTTACAATATAAATACAGGAAATGGAGGAGATGGAGAAAGGATGCTGTCATCTGGAACGGATCTTCCTTCCGGGCGGTGGAGAAGCAGAGAGAGCTCTCCTCAAGGCACAGAACCTTAAGCTGTTTTGGTCCTCAAAGCTGTGCTGGCCCAGAGGCCACACCCTCGGGTCAGGGAGGTGCTGAATCCCACTGCAGGAAGCACAAGGGGTGAACGCCTATCTCGGCCTGCCTTATATCCCTTTCTCTGCTAGCCATATAACATCCTATTTCAACCTTCCTAGTTGTTCTGGGATTAAAAGCATGTTCCTAAATGCTGGGATTAAGCCACTGCCTGGCTCTGTTTGGCCTTGAACTCACAGAGATCCAGATGTCTCTGCCTTTCCCTCCTAGGATTGAGTGCTAGAATTGAAGGCATGTGTTACCACTGCCTGACCTCTATGGCTCTCAGCCTGAGGCCGGATCTGTCCTCTATCTTCACGCAGTCTAATATATCACCACAGATCCCAAAGGGCAGACCCTGTGCAGATGCTCTGGTAATACTCCTATAACAAAAAGTTTCATGTCTCTTTGAGAACCTTGTTTTATGGAGGGGGGCACCCCTGTGGTTGACTTTCTGGCTGTGCTTCAGATTGTCTCAACTCAATAACTTTGAGATACTTTTCCTTTTTTTTTGTGTGTGTGTGGTGAGCTGTTCTGCATTCCAACCAGAGAAGACTAAGATTAATGATGGTACGAAGGTTGTTGGGCCTGGGTACTTTCTTGAAATATGCTGAATTTGGCTTTCTTCTCATCTCCATTTTACCTAAATACGGCTTTAAATTTGGTAGTTATCAGTGTCATCATTGGCCCCTAAGAGGACATAGCAGTTCTGCCTGGAGCCTGAAGGAGATGGGTATGTAAAGACCAGTAAATGTGTCTCTGGTGTCAGTGTATCTGGAGTCGACGTAACAAGCAGGGATTTCCAAACAAAGGACTTATCTGAATAAGGCAAGTGATGGAAGGTTGAAATCTTGATGTTCCCTGAGAGGAAAAAGATGTTTTAAAGACCAAGTCACATATTTCATTTGTCATAAAGGAGAGCCAGTAATAGGGATGGTGGCACTAACAAAGGGCACCAGATTTAAAGGACTATGTCCTAAGCACAGCTGATGTTATCTGCAACAAATCCAAGACACAGCATTTTCTGGAAATAGGTCAAAATCTGAGTGTTTTGCATACATAGCATATCTCACTAGAGGGCGCTGTTTAGTTGTGTATTTAACATTTTCTTTTCTTTTTCTTTTTTACAAAAATAATAATAAAAATGACGATGAGGCTATGAATTCTGATACAATTCTTGTTGAACACGTTATGAGATTTCCTCCCAGACATTGTTTTATTTTTCAGCTTCTATGTGTGAAATTCCATTTTGAGAAGTATAACATGACCCCAAATCCTTCAGTCTGTGTGAAGTCCCGATGGCATGCTGGCTGGACAGGGGCAAAAGACATAGGTTTAAATTACTGCAATCCCATAGGTCTTTGGGCTATTGTTTCTCTACATACATTTCCACTCAGAGGAAATAAATTGCAAATATTAATTCTGTCTGCTTGTCCACTTAAATCCTTTGTGAAGAAACAAAGAGAGGCCGTGTGGTCTGGGGATGAGATTCCGTTTGGTTTTCCAGGGACTTTTGTTATCTGAAATTATTTCCAGGACACTCTTTCAATTTGTTTTCAGGATCTGTGTCTGAAGCTCATATCCTGCCACACAATAACTCTGATCCACTTTCGCCTCTTTGGTTCTTGGTCTGGCTTCTTTGTCTTTCTCTTTAGACTCAACTCAGACCATGCTGTATGAGACGCTGTCGTTTTAAAACCTGCACAAAGCTGCACCACCTCCCCCAAAGACAAATGATAACCTCCCCACAGTCGGAAAAGAGATCAGTGAAGCAACGGCTTTTCTTTCCTTTCCTTTCCTTCCTTCCTTCCTTCCTTCCTTCCTTCCTTCCTCCCTCCCTCCCTCCTTCCTTCTTCTCCTCCCTCCCTCCCTCTTCCCTCCCCACTTTGAGGTGGAGCCTCTCTATATAGCCTTGACCCTGACTCTTCTGAAACTCAGTATATAGACCAAACTGGTCTCAAACTCACAGACTTCCACCTGCCCCTGCCTTCCTAGTGCTGGGATTAAGGGTGTGCTACCATGCCTGGTGACTTTTCTTAGTTTAATGTATCTCATGCTATTTCACATTTCTTAAGCTGTTACAGTTGAAAGCTCAGGTTTCCTATGAGAGTGACAGAACAGGCATGTGAAATTTAGGTCTCTAATCCTTAAGAAATGAGTTTCTGGGGCTGGAGAGATGGTTCAGTGGTTACTGCTCTTCCAGAGGACCTGAGTTCAAGTCCCAGCACCCATATCAGGTATTAGACAAATGCCTGTAACTATAGCTTTAAGAGATCTAACACTTCTTCTGGCTTCCAAGATGCACCTGTTTACATTTGACCCACACATGCGCACACAACTCTACATATATATGGCACACACACATATGCCTTACCCCTACATAAAAATAAATAAATTATTTAGAAAAAATGGATTTCTGTACCATGCAGAGGTCATAGTGTGCTTGACCATAGTGTGCTTGAGAAATCTTTCTTGAAATCATTATTTTTTTCTAACCCATGTAATACATGGACAGATGCTTTGATAAAATTCAAGCAGTAAACCTTTAATCAATGACTTATTTTGAATATAACATTTGTGTATGTGCATGTGTGTTTGTGTTTTGGGTGTACATGTGCATATGGAGGCAGAGGGCAGTTTCAGGGGTATCCCTGGAGGTGTCCTCCTTGTTATTTGAGACAGGGTCTCTCTTGGTACTTGGTTTGCTTGTAAGTTTAGGCAGCAGCGAGCCTCAGGATGCTTCTGCCTCTGCCTTTCTGATGCTGGGAGTATAAGTCACTGTTGCCTGGTTTTTACACGGGTGTAGGAATGGACCTCAGGCCCCGTGTTTGTGGCAAGCACTTTATCCACTGAACTATCTCCAAGTCCCTCATCACACATTAAAAAATAGATTGGTTTTTATTAATGTGTGTGTGCGTGTCTCTGTGTGTGAATGAATGCCATATGTGTAGGACCTGTGGAGGCCTCTGCAAGAACAGCCAGTGCTTGTCACTGTTGAGCCATCTCTCCAGCCCCAACCAAAGGAGTTTTAAAATAATGGTTCATGTTCCAGCTACTTCCACTGTCCCTCTGTCCGTCCGTCATCACTAAGGATCACTAGAAGTGTGCCCATCTCTCCAGATTCACCCACCTGCTCTCCCCCTCTCCTTCCATCCCCCTCTTTTCTATTCCCTTTTATTCTCATTCTCTGACCTCTTCACTCTCTGTATCTCATAGCATGGCAGATCTGAGCCAGCCTCCACTCCGGGAGGAGGCTGATTTGTGTCCCTACCTCATCCTCTGGGTGCTGCTGCTTCCCTCCCCTCCCCTCCCCTCCCCTCTTCTCCTCCCCTCTCCCCTCCCCTCCTCTCCTCTCCTCTCCTCCCCTCCTCCCCCTGAACTTAGATTTAATTTTTGTTTTAAGCCATAGATTTGGTAGTCATAGATTTGGCTTCTTTTTTTAGCCAACCAAACAAAATTTATGCTACCAGGAAAAAACAATCACCTTTAGGCTAAAAATTGCAAGATGAGGGGCTGGAGATTGGCTTTTCCAGAGGACCTGGGTTCACTTCCGGCATCGATGTCAGAGATCTGCTCAACTCTCCTCTTCAGGCACCACACACATGTAAACACACAAACGTGCAGACAGACTCATACACATAAAGTAAAAACAAATATTAGAAAATAAAACTAAAAACACCAAGGACCAAGGAGATGGCTCAGTCAGCAAACTGCTTGCCACTCAAGCATGAGGACCCAAGTTCAATCCCCAGAACCCACAGAAAAGGTTGGGTTGGGTGGTGACGTCACATGCCTGTGAACCTAGCTGGCGAGGCGGGAACAGGAGGATCCCTGGTGCTTGGTGGCCCATCAGCCTAGCCTACTTGGTGAGCTCCAGGCCAACATGAATGTGTGTCAGAAACCTGTACCTGGGGAACAGTACCTGAGGCTGACTGACCTCTGCCCTGCACACACTTGACCTACCACATGAATGTGCCTACATGTGCACACACGTAAAACAAAACACCCATTGAAGCGTGCGAAGATGGTAGGTCACTCAGAAAACAAAATTGTAGTGTGAATTCTAATTGGTCTTAATAATAAAAACCCGGAGCCAGATTTTGGGGTAAATACTGAAAGGTCAGAGAGGCAGAGGAACAAGCCACAGCTACCTTTCACCTCACCAACTCTTCAGTTAAGAAAAGTCTGAGCTTCTGTCTCCGCCCAGCCATATCACTTCCTGTTTTCTCCGCCCAGGTGCTGGGATTAAAGGTGTGAGCCACCCTCCCCGGCCTGGCCTCTGCAGTTAACTAGCGGCTAGCTCTACCCTCTGCTCTCCATCCAGGCAAGCTTTATTTGTTAGAGCACAAACAAAAGATCACCACACAAAGCGAAACAAACAACCCCACTGGAAATGTCCCATATGGCTACAGTTCTGAGGTATCTTCTGTATCTTCCCCATACATGTTTTATGTCAGAAGGCCAACATATGCCAACACTGGGACTCTGCAGTGTGACTGACTTAGCTGATGAGGGTGAGGACAGAGGCTCCTCCACTTATCCTATGGAGAAGGTGCCTGATTGTCCCTTAAAGATGCTGAGCCCTAATTACCCACAGGGAAAGGTATATAGTTCTTCCTCACGGTAGTGACAGATCTGTTTTCATCATGTCTCGTTCTGCACCTCAGAGGAGCCTTGGAGTCACAGTCCCCCTGCCTCCACCGCCGAGGTCACAGGTGTGCACCACTATGCCTTTTTTTTTTTTTTTTTTAAAGCTTAGCTTCTGGAGTATACATTTGTCCAGTCTCCTTGTGGCAAATTCCAAACGACGGTCATTGTATACAAATGAGTGTACATATTAAAACATGCTCATACCTATCTACATTTGTCAAGGGGTTAATCAACACCACAAGGTACTTCTCCCAAGGCTCTATTATCCCTGTGCAGAAGAATGGGAGGGGCAGCCAAAGGCTTCTGACTAAGGAAGATGTTTCTTTTCATTCTTTAGGGAGAATTTAGCTTCTACTTTTATTTTCTGATGTTTTTCTAAAGGTTTTTTTAGAATGCAAAGTATTTATTTACTTTGTGGTGTGTGTGTGTGTTAGGGAGAGAGAGAGAGAGAGAGAGAGAGAGAGAGAGAGAGAGAGAGAGAGAGAAAGTTACATGTGTGGGTGTCAGAGAACAGAGTTCTGCCTTCTGCCCTGTTGGTTTTGGAGACTGAATCCCTGTCTCCAGAATCGAATCAAGGGCGCTTACCTGCTGAACCACCTCAGCAGCCCTTGATGGTTTTTTTTTTTTAAACTTTATTTATTTATTTATTTATTTATTTATTTGCCTTGGTGTTTGCCTGGAACTGGAACTACAGACAGTTGTTAGCTGCCATGTGGGTGCTGGGGATCAAACCCGGGTCCTCTGGAAGAGCAGACGGTGCTCTTAACCACTGAGCCATCTCTCCAGCCCGCCCTTGATGTTTTAAGCCCCAGAGTGTGGGGATCATATTTGTTTGCTAATGCTCATTTTGCATCCTGGAAAAACGTATCCCCTTCCAAGGTAAGGGACTGTGCTGACTGGCTTTCTGCCAACTCAACCCAAGCTAGAGTCATCAGAGAGGAGGGGGTCTTCATAAGAGTGGCTTGTAGTCAGGTCTGTGGGGTTGATGTGGGAGGGCCCAGCCCATTGTGGGTGGGGCCATCCCTGGGCTGGTGGTCCTGGGTTCTATAGGAAAGCAGGCTGAGCAAGCCAGTAAGCAGCACTCCTCCATGGCCTCAGCATCAGCTCCTGCCTCCAGGATCCTGCCCTGTTTGAGTTCCTGTCCTGACTTCTCCTGATGATGAACAGTGATGTGGAAATGTAAGCCAAATACCACCCCTCCAGCTTGCTTTTGGCTATGATGTTTCATCACGGCAACAGAAACCATGACTAGACAGGAATCAGACATCTCCTAAGTGGAGAGTGAAGGAGACAAACAGATTGGTTTTTTTCCCTAACCAGAGACAGCTTAAGACTTCAGGTTCCGCAATACATTTTTTAAAAAATATTAGCCCACTATAGCTTTGTCTTTTTAAATCTCTCCCCTCTTTTTGGTATATTTTTCTAGGCTTGACATCCATGTTCTGAGTCCTTATCATTGACTGCGGAGAGCAAAGCATCATTTCAGCAGCCTCCCTTGCAGCTAGGGCATGGGCACTTGCTTACTGTGGAGCCTGAGATGGCTTTAGTGAAAGCTTAGGCTCCACCCTAAAGAGTCCAAATGGTGAGCGAGCATGGGTTCCTCTGGGGTTCTGGAGCTACTGCTGCAGGAATTTTGTGATGCATTTCCCCAAACATGGAAGTGTGGTTTAGGATGCAGTCTGCAGGGTGCAATTCTGGAGGGGTTCAAGTCATTCTGTGAAACATCCTTTAAAAAACTTTTGAAAAAGTTGTTCTTCACGCAGATTGAATTTTTTTCCCTTTTCACTCTAAGTTGTTTGTGTTGCTTGTAAACTCCAAAGCCTGACTTTAGAACGGGACATTGGGGGGATGGAGAGGTGACTTAGTGGTTAGGAGCACTGGCTGCTCTTCCAGAGATCCTGAGTTCAATTCCCAGTAACCACCTGATGGCACATAACCATCTATAATCTTGTGTCTGCTTCTGGCATGCGGGCATATGTGCAGGTAGAACACTGTAGACATAATAAGTAAATAAAATATTTTCAAAGAAGAATGGGACATTGAAAGAGCGGTGACAGGACCTGGCGAGGTGGCGCAGTGGGTAAAAGGCTTGTCACCCACTCTGGTGGCCTGAGTTCAGTACCTGGATGCACATGGTAAAAGGAGAGACCTTCTGCCATAAGTTGTCCACTGACCCCCACACCCGAGCTGTGGCCTGTGCAACTCCTCTGACAAACACATAAACAAATACATAAATTTAAGTTAAAAAGGGGAGGGGTCGAGAAAGAGACTAGATGAGGTGCCTCTGGTATGGTCTGTACTCAACAAGTGTCCCTATGAACTCTGGGTACAGTGATAAAATTTAATAACCCCAGGAAATTTGTAGAATCCATTAAGCATTTAAAATTATGCAGGCTCAGTTATTACAAATTTCAAATAAAATTAAGTATCACTTTTACATGGGATGGAGTCCTCAGTGCTGGCAAGGGGGTGGGAAAGGAAACACAAGAGGTCTCATCAGGCACACTTGGTAGAAGAAGCTCCAGGAGACGGTCTGCAGTTGTATACTTGCCTGTGCTTCACCTGCAGGGATTTCCTGGGGGAAATTTGGACACAAGCACAAGATGGGCATGGAGGATGCTCCTTACACAGTGAGGCACTCAGCTGCCCATCCATGGGATTGACTGTTGTGAATCATGTCAGTGTTCTGTGACACTCCATGGAAATGTGCCCATAACTGTTCCTAACCCGTACACATTTGTTGGCATTTAGTGGGGACTTGGCAAAGTGTTACTCACATTTTTTTCCATTAGATTTTAAGTCAGTGGGGGGATGACTGCAAAGTTATCTAGATGAGTGTGAAAGTGTCAGGCTTTTACTAAGGAAGTTTAAAAAATAAGATTTATTTTATTTTATTGTTTGTGTGTTTGAGCACATGTACCTTGTGTGTGAAGTACCCACTGAGGCCAGGAGAGGGAGCCAGAACCCCTGGAACTGGAATTATAGAAGGTTGTGGCCACCATGTGGGTGCTGGGAACCAAACTCAGCTAATTTTTAAGAGTAACCAGTGCTCTTCACCACTGAGCCCTTTCTTCAGACCTCATGGAAGTTTTGTTGAAATATATAATGTATTTACAAATCCATACAGACCTGGTTTAGGTCACATCTGTCAAAGATTTCATGTTTCTGCTCTAGAGCAAAAAAAGGGGCAAGTTACAGCTGTTCTTTTTTTCTTCATTGGAAAATTTTTTTTTTTTTTTTTTTTTTTTTTTTTTGCTATTGCCATGCCTGCTGATCCATTGAAGTGTACTGCATGAACTTATTTTCTTTGGAGAGAGGAAGAGAGGAGGAGAGAGGAATGAAAGAGATATATATTTTGCTGATATTTTTAATCAAATAACATTTATTGTGCCAGGCAGTGGTGGCGTATGCCTTTAATCCTAACACTTGGGTGGCGGAGGTAGGAGGATCTCTGTGAGTTCAAGGCCAGCCTGCTCTATAGAGCTAGTTCCAGAACAGCCGAGGCTACACAAAGAAACCCTGTCTTGAACCTCCCCCTCAATTTAACAAAAAATGTATGTTTTTGTGTCTTTAAGAGTGTATTTACATGTGCATGAAAGTGTCTGCAGAGGGTAGCAGGTCTCCGGAGCTGGAGTTGTGAACTGGCCAATGTGGATGCTGGGAACCGAGCTCAGGTCCTTAGCAGGGGCAGCAAGTGGTCTTAACTGTGAAATTATCTCTCCAGTTCTCTGTTTTTATTTTGAAAATAAGTTTGAATAAACATATGCAAAAATAATCTTGAAGTGGAAGATTGAGAACTGTTTTTTTTTTTTTTTTGTGGCTGGAGACAATGGGAGGTATTCAAATAAACATCATTTGACTCTGCTAGGCATGGTTGTGTATGTCTTTAATCCCAGCACTTGGGAGGCAGAGGCAGACAGATCTCTGAGTTGGAGGCCAGTCTGGTTACAGAGTGAGTTCCAAGACATCCAGGGCTACACGAAGAAACCCTGTCTCAAAGAAAAAAGCAAACAAAAAATTGACTTAAAAACAACTAATAATTTTATTTATTTACTTATTTTGGTGAGGAAAACAAATTTCCATTAGAAAATAAAGTTTCTGTTCACATTCTGAATAATTTTAGTTAGTGTAAAAGATGCCTTTCCGGTGTAGCAAGTGTCATTCATGGTTAAACTGGGGACAGCTACAATGTTTCCATAATGAGCAGATTGGGGTGCGGGGGCAGGGCTCATGAATTTCCTGTGTCTGGATGGAGGCTGAGGTTTCCCGGATCCGTGGCTCTCTGCCCTGCTCATGCTGTGGAGAAGCGGGGCTCCTCACATGGCTTTACTGAGCCAGGTGGCACCAGGATTGACGGTAAAGCCACTTCTGGATCTTTATTCTTTGGGGGACTCCCAGGCTGTAAATCTGGAAGCGGGAGGATCTGCCTTTTAGATTTTTCTAGGTGGATACTGTTTGCAGTTTAGCCACACTCAAGAGAAAATAGAAAAACAAAAATAGAAGAAAAAGAAAAGACAAATAGTTGCCAGAAACCAAAAGCTATTTTTTTTTTGTTTGTTTCCTGTTTTTCTGTTCAGTCCACTGGTACTTAAGGAAGGTTCAGTGAGCCCCAGGAGGCCAGAATCTTCAGTGTGCAGGCTCTGAGTCAGATCGACGGCTTCTACTCCAATGGTCCCTCCTGAAGATCCACTGTGCTCCAGGCACATGGACAACACTGCCAGCCTATTCAGTCTATTTTTTTTTCTTTTCTCTCTCCTTCCCCTTCCCTCCTCCCTTCTGTAACCCCAGTCATTTTTTTTTTTTTTTTTTAATGTGTGCACTCGTGTCCGTATATCCGTCAAGTTCTTCTTCCCTCTCCCTTGTCACCAGCGTCATCTGTCTTGAGTCAGTAGGATCCACATTGGGCTTCCTAGGAGAACTGATTTCCTAGTGTTCAGCCCTCCCTACTGCCCAGGCCCACGGTCCCTTCATCATGGCTCTGTGATGGGCAGGTGTCATTGATTTAGGGCTGGACTTAGGAAGGGCAATGACAACACATTGGGCCAATGTCTGTATAATTTCAAAGATTGTTCTAATTTACATAACAGGTGAGGGGCAGGGAGCAGCTGGCCTTTGTCCTCCTGCCCCAGGGAACTGAGAAGTCTGGGAATGAAGCTTATTTTGGGGAGAGCTGAGGTATGGAGTAGAGGATGGATGCTGTGTTCTGCTGAGAGTGCCATGCTCTGGAATCCAGCTGTACTAGAGGCTAGCTCTGTTCTTAGTACTTTTTAAGTTTCCATTTTCTTTGGTCGAAACAGAGTCTCATGTAGCCCAGGCTAGCCTCAAACTCCCAATGTAGAACCTGCTATGTAGCTGAGGATGGCCTTGCTGAGGGGAGTGCACTGCCACATCTGTTTGTGCGGGCTAGAGATGGAACCCAAGGCTTCCCGCGTGTAAGGCAAGTACTTTACTCACTGAACTACACCCCCAGCCTCTGTATTTGATCTTTTCATTTTTTTGGGAGTCTATTAACCTCCCTTTCTTGTGTGCAGTCACTTCAGATAGGATTTTCTGTTTCTTTCCTCCCAGAATCTTGCCACTCACAGGGTAGGATGTCATCACAGTATTGCTTCTCTTTTATGGTCATGGGACCCAAGCTCCAGGAGTCTGTAGTCTGAATGAGAGCTCCCAGCTGTCACCTTAGACCCGGACCGCCCCAAAGCTGCTCCCGGCATCCTCACTGGGAAATCACTTCCGTTCCACACTGGCTGTGTGCCAAGCCGGAAGCCAGGCTCCTCCATCCTGTTAGTGAGTGTGCCTCTTGTCACTCCTGGGTCCCAAGCTGAGAATCTTTGTTGAACTTGGGCAAGAGGAAGAGAAGTGTTTCCTCAAACAGACTGATTTTTGGACTTGGCATTTTTAATGAGCTCTTCCTGAGCTGGTTTCTGTAACCTCTGTGGGTTATTTATTTGATCACACATCGCTTAGATGCAAGATGGCTTTGATTTGGTTTCTGGGTGACTGGTATGAACTGCATCATTAGGAAGCTGGAGGGAGGGCTGAGTAATTATGCAAAATAAAAAGGAAAGGCTGCGTCCGCCTCTCTTTTGGAAAGCATGCTTCTTCTTCTTCTTCTTCTTTTTTTTTGCTGAACCCCGGATGAGCTCACACACAAACGCGCCACTAGCAAAACGTGGCAGAGGCAGATGAACCTGGTAGAAACAGTTTTACCAAGTGCCTCTGTGACAAAAATATCTTCAAAGGGAGTTCTATCAATTTTATTAAGCTACATTGTGCGCTTTACACGACAAGCCTATCAGGCACAATAGCATTTGAATTAGCAATCAAGTTTTAATAGTATTTGACACTTCTCCACCTTGTACTGGCAGAAGCTGTCTTTCTGAGGGAGATGCCATGCAGGGAACAGTCAGCCCCCAGCAGAGAAACGGGTGGTGTCCGAAAGTCCGTGGATATTTTTGAGAACACATCACCCCTTGGGAAGAATGGTACTTTACATCGTGGGCTATCTCAGGACAGTTGAGTTAGCCCATTTCTGTCAGTGCAGGCTATGGATCTGGGGCGATGACTCAGCAGATGGAGGACTTGTACAGGGTGATGCTGCAGCTTGGATCCTGAGCACCCACGTCACAGCTAGTGGGTGCAGTAGCTTCTTGTCCTCCCAGTGTGTGGGAGGTGGAGACAGGGGAACCCTGAAGAAAGCTGGCTGGGGTGATGAGGAGCCCCTGCCTCAATGTAGAAGGTGGAGAATGGTAGAATAAGATCCTTGAGACCAACTTCTGGCTTCCACATGCATACAAACAGATGTGGGTGTTTACCCCACTCCACACATGCAAACACACACACACACACACACACACACACACACACCCCACACACACCAAATAGAGAGATTGTATTTGTAAATCTCAGAAACCAATTTAAGTGAAATAGAACATACTGAAAAGGTACTGGGGATTCTCAATCAACAGGAAGGTGGCGGATCCAAACTTTCCACAAGGCAGCCCATGAAAGCCATGCCCACAGGACTGGCTACCATTGTAGTCTCTCTCTGTTGCTGCTTCTGTTTTTCTCCACCTTGGCAGGTGGCTTTTTTCTTGACTAATCTCATGGCATCAGTTCCAGACATGATTGTTGTTTGCATTTAAAAAAATAGATTTATTTTATTCTCTCTTTCTCTCCCACCCTCCTCCTCTGTATGTGTAGGTCAGAGGATAATTTCTGAGAGTAAATTTCCTCCATGCTGTGGGCTCTGGGGATTGAAGTCAGGTTGCCAGTTTGTCTATTGCAGGCGATGGTGTGCACTAAGCCAGTTCACTGACTCAAGACATGATTCTTGGGCTTCTAGCTCTCAGTCTTGCTCTTTGAGGTCCCCCCCTCCTTCTCAGCAGCTCTTCTGAGTGTGTCTGGAATCTGACCATGCTCACTGCCCCTCGGTTATACTTCATGCTCAGAGTTCTCACACATGGGACCCTATTTCTTCTCACTGGCTAGTGTTTCTGTGGTCCACATGGCCTTCCCCTTATGGTCACAGTATAACAGCTGCACACCCAGGCTTCCTGATTCTGTAAGCTTCAAAAGAAGGAAGGGGTTCCATGTTCAAAGCTGTTGGCTCCACTGATTGGGGTGGGGAGTGGGGTGAAGGCATCTGGACTCTTCACATGCCTCTCAGGGGTGGTGATGGTTAGAACATTTAGATTTTCACCTGGAATGATTTCCTCCCACCCTACCCCAGGGGATGCTGAGATATTTTTGATCTTCTTCACTGGTGACATAAGAGGGTTAACTGTCAGAGGCTCAGGATACTACAGCACGGCACCCTGGGGAGTGGAATCCTGGCTTGGAGGGGCTAAAGATATGCAGGCTACTGCACCAGCAGACTGACGCCCATGCAAGTGGTGACAGACTGCAAGTAGACACAGATGGATGTCTTGTTCAGGTAGCTGAATGGCTGGGTCTCAGCTGTGGTGCTAAATGGCTTGGAGAACTATCTAAGAAATACAAATCAGAGCCAAAAGGAAATGATGTTTCTCGACTGTTGCAAAGGCTTGTGTGTATGTGTATCTTATTGTATAAATGACAACAAAATAACAGCAAAGGTAATGAGAGGTGTAGAAGACTTGGGCTCCTGTGAGCGAGCCATCGGTGGTAGTGTCAGGTGGCATAACAACAGTGAAGCACAAGAATGAGAATGGCCATATGGGATAACAATCCCATTTCCAGGTATTTATCTCCAAAGTACTGAAATCAGAATTTTGAAGAAACTCATGTTTTCCCTGATGGTATTGTTTACAGTATCCGGGTTCTGAAGAAAGCCTAAATGTCCATTGTCATGTGAATGGAAAAGGAAAACATGGCCTACTTATACATGGACAGTTACTCATCCTTGAGGAAGAAAATCCTTTTCCATCCAGCAGTGTAATTGAGGATATTATGCTACACAGAAAGACTCATTGGATGGTCAGTGTTATATGATCCTTTTATAGCCAAATTCAGAAAATAAAGTCATGGCTGCAGAGCCTGGAGACTTGGGAACAGAAAGTAGCTGTTCAGTAGGTGTGGGGTTTTGGTTCGGAAAGAGTAACAGTGTTCTGGAGATCCATCTTATAATATGGTACTTCCCATTAATATTGTAGTACATCCTCAAGAGAGGAGATCTTGTGTTATATGCTTTCTTACCACAATAGTAGTTAAAAAAAGGTGTTTGGTACCATCTTGGCTTTACCTGTCAACTTGACACATCTTACAGTCATCTGAAAAGGAACTTTCAGTGAAGATTTCCCTGATCAGACTGACCTATGGAATTGTCTTCTTTGTAAACTGATGTAGGAGCGTCCAGCCCACCGTGGGCAGCATCATTTCCTGGGCAAATGGCCCTGGACTGGGTGAGAAAACAAGTTGAGTCTGAGCGTGAGTGAATAATCCAGCAAACAAGAGTTCATCTACAGCTTCAGCTCTAAGCACCTGCTTGTGTTCCTGCTCTGAATTCCCTCAAAGATGAACTGTGACCTGGAAGTAGAAACCATATATACCCTTTCAGTCCTTAGGCTGCTTTTGGTCAGTGTGTTTCTTTCCCAGCAACAGAAAGGAAATTAGGCCAGGTGCCCTCACACATTGCACCCACCCAGACCATCTCTTTGATGAGCTCATCCCAAAGTACACAAGAAGGTTGGCTTTTAGGACTCATGGTATTTTTGTTGACAGTCAACAGCTAAAGACCCTTGCCTGTCAGCCACAGCAGCAAGAGCCTCTTCCCATTCTCAATGAAGAGAAGTTGACAATCGCCAGGCAGCTATGCTCTGTGAGCATACTTCTAGTACAGGCAAAACTTGGACCACAACCTCATCCCCCAGAAGACAACAGCTGGTCAGCCCTGACAAGAAGGAAACATGAGATAAGAATGAAACTGCCATGCAGGAGAGAGGTCTTTACAGACCGAGTGAACCCACGACTCCTCAGCTGAGTGCAGGCCAGCTCTGTGAGGAGCGTCTCTAACGCCTGGGGGCAGATGTTCCTGGGTGGATTTTTGTTTGTTTATTTGAAACCAATCTCTTGAGATGTTCTCATAATCTATGTGAGAGACTTTGATGAAGGATAACGGAAACAAAGTGACAGGCAGGTGAATTTAGCTGCTGTTGGAGAAATCCTGTAAGATATTCTCAGCGGTATGAAGATAAGGAGATTGAATAATTGGAAGAGCTGAAAACAGCACCAGCCAGAGATGTAAGAGAAGAGAGCGAGGAAAGGGTTCCGATGAGAAGAACCTCCCTTCCATGAGGAAACTGTGCATCATAGAGCCTGTCTCAACCTTGGCTGCACGGCAGAATCCCCTGGAGATATCATCAGCTCTGGTGCCTGCCCAAAGCATGACTTTCCAGATCAGTACAATAGGGGTAGGACCAGTTAGAGGACCTTAGGGGCGGGCCTAGAGAAGCACTGATTTGAGCAAGGTACTACCTGGAGAGGTACTTTCCACATTACAGAGAACACCCCCAAACTGGGATAGGCTACATCACACTTTGTATCTACTCCTTTGAAAGCAACAAAATCCCGCGGTGATCTTAAGAAAACAACTCCATTGACTGAGAATGGGGGAGTCTAGTAAGGGGACTCAGCACAGGGCCCGGGACCTCCATGATGCTGTGAAGATGTGTCTGGTATCCCTCCTTTCTTCTTTGTTCTTCTGTTCACTTCTCCCTCCTGATAGTCCAAAAGTACCAGCCACTTCAGTGTAAGGGGTCCCTCCCTTTCCTGTTCCTGAATAGCCCTTGAGCCTTTCTCATTGGTCAGCTAGATAGAACATGCTGAACCTTATGAACCAGTGATTGCTGTCTTCTCATAAGCTTGGGTTATTCTGAGTGGACAGTATGAGAGAGAAATACACACTTTAGGGGACCATGGCTGAGTTCAGTTCTTGCCAAACCATAAGGGCCAAGCTCATGGGTGAGCTGGTAATTTTTTTTTTTTAAATTTTTTGAGATAGAGTTTTTCTGAATTGCCCTGGCTATCCTGGAACTATTTCTGTAGACCAGGCTGGACTCAAAAGTCCAGAGATCCTCCTGACTTTGCCTCCCAAGAGCTAGGATTAAAGGTATGTACCAGGGCTGGAGAGATGGCTCAGCGATTAAGAGCACTGACTGTTCTTCCAGAGGACCGGGGTTCAATTCTCAGCAACCACATGGCAGCTCACTACTATCTGTAGTTCCAGTTCCAGGTAAACACCAAGGCAAATAAATGAAGTTTTTTTTTCCTTTTTAAAAGGTGTGTACCATCATTGCCCAGCAAGCTGGTAAATATCTAACATCGGGATCCAGAGTGGGGCAGGGATTCCAGCCCATCTGCCCATTTGCTTCCATCATGACTGATTTCAAACTATTCACATAATATCTAGAGGCTTTGAAAGTATCTGATAATGTACCAGTGGGCGCCAGTGAGCTGGCAAGAGCTAGTCCCACCACACTACTGGCAGAGACCAAAGTGGAGGTGGTTTTCTCCTAGTTAACCATCCCTCTGGAACCAGCACCAAAATAATGGGGAAGAGATGGCACTGCATGATACCTGGGAGAGAGGGAGGGAGGGAGGGAGGGAGAGAGAGAGAGAGAGAGAGAGAGAGAGAGAGAGAGAGAGAGAGAAAGAGAAAGAGAGAAAGAGAGAGAGACAGAGGAGAAGAGGAAGGCTCCTCATCTCCATCCAGCTCTGCTACAGGACAGAGGTGTTTAAAGAGCTCTGTCATTCCCACAAACATGCTAGGAAGTAGACTCTAGAAGGGCATCCATGAATCCCTCACCACATATTTCTTTTTTCTTTCTTTCTTCCTTCCTTTCTTTCTCTTTTAAAGATTTATTTATTATGCATACAGTGTTCTGCCTGTAGGCCAGAAGAGGGCACTACAATCTCGTTACGGATAGTTATGAGCCACCATATGGTTGCTGGGAATTGAACTCAGAACCTCTGGAAGAGCAGTCAGTGCTCTTAACTGCTGAGCCATCTCACCAGCCTCCCACCACGTGTTTCTTATCCATTGAAGACAGAGCCTGTCCCAATTTTGGGATACAGAAACAAAGTGGCCCTCTCTCATGGGGGGCTGGCATGCAGGAAGATGTCATAGGATGTAAAGAAAGTACCATAGAAGAGGGAAACTGGCAGCTAGAAGGGAGGAGAGGGCTGAGAGGGAGATTTCCACAAGGCATGATTCACTTGTGCTGGATCTACAAGAATGCATGGGAACTTGATAGGTATGGGTGGTAATAGATGGGGTGGGGTGGGCCAAGCGGAGCGAACAGCATTTGAAAAGTCATGGGGTATGATACAAATATTAAGTGGTTTTAGATGGAGGTAGCTGGGAGATCATCTGGGGGCTGGCTCTTATGTCAGGTGTGCCCGAAGTTGGATTGTGTTCTGCTGGCTTTAAGGGACCAATTCAAGTGTCCCCAGCTGAGATGAGGACCTTGGGGCAGTCCAGCTGAGGACAGAGAAGGGAAAGGATGGAGATCTGTGGGACTTCGTGAGAGAGGTAGGAGGAGCCAGGAAGGCTATGGAAGCTGTGTGGTGGCAAAATGGATGTGAGAGAGATTTGAATCCAGGAAAAACCAAAACCAAACCAAACCAAAACAAAAAACCCAAAAGAGTTAACTGTTTTGAGCCAGTGTTAGCTTAAAACCACTGGGAAAAGTAGGTTTCAAAATACAAGAGGAACTTAAACTTGTCATAGCGTAGTAGGACTTTGGACAAGGGTTCTTATTGCCTTCTTACCCTACCCTGGTAGGGGGGTGGGGTACAGGGACAGGGATGATGGAATGGGGACATTTTAATGATTTTTCCATCACTATGAAATAATTGCTGATACAAGCAGCTGAAAAGAAGGAATATTAAAATGTTAACTTAAAACTTAAAATGTTTAAGTTGTATGTGCACATGAGGCTGGAAGATCTCCGGAGGTTGGAGTTACAGGCATGCGGAGAACCTATCTTAGGTTCTGAGGAAGAACAGCAGATGCCCTGACCAGCTGAGTCAGTTCTCCAGCCCCAAGAAGGAAATGGCCTGAGTTCCATCTCCAGAACTGGAAGGTGAAAGAGAACCACTCTACGGACTCTCCGTGACTGTCTGACTCTGTTGTCTTTGGATCTGGGTCAGGGTCGCAAATCCTGGCAGCCGGTATGTGGCGGGCAAATCTAGTCACCTCATGGTAGGTGGAAAGCAAAGAAAGACAGGAAGAGTCAGGGCCTGGGACCCCTATTCTTTTCAGGGACATGCCTCCCCACCCCAGTGACCAGCTTCCTTTCACAGGACCTCACTTCTTGATTACACCACCCCCAATAGGGACCAAGCCATCAACAGACAGCCTTTGGGGACATTTCAGGTCCAAGTCACTGCAGACGGTGATCACTTGGCACAATGTAAAACTCCACGAAAGTGGCAGAGGAGACAGATCTGCTTTAACTGTGAGTGGCCTCATGTGTCAATGACAAATAATACACATAACCCTAACCCTAACCCCAAATAATACACAGTCCCGAGGTCCTGAGTGTTGGCGCTGGGATTCAGCCCTCCATAACCTGGATCCCTCTCTTCTTCCCTCAGTGTAGTCCTCATCTCTGTGCAGGTATTGGCCATTGGCCTCTTTTTATTCTGCAGAAAAGACAGGAGAAAAGAGAGAAAGGAGAAAAAAATGAGTTTTGTTTTTCCCAGAGAAAGGAAATCAGTGGGTTTAGGTTCCTAAAATGATGAATTTGAATATGCATTTGTTCTAACTTCAAAGACTAAGCCAAAACTTGGTTGGATACGGAATTCTTGGTTGGAATGAGATAGTCTTCTTGGTATTTTGAGGAACAATCTTTTTGCTTTCTAATTTCCAAGATGGCTGTTGTGGCCTGCCATGTGATACTCCGGGTTTCTTTAAAGTTGGGATTGTGACCACAGAGTTTGACCATGAACTTTTCGCACATTGGTCCTAGAACAGATGGTTCTTGGAGTTTTGTTCTCCTCTGGTTTTGGACATTTTTCTTAATAATTTATTTATTTTTATTGTTTTCTAGAACCCCTATTACTTAAATGTGTTATCTTGAATTTTCATAGTGCTTCTCATTTATTTTTCTATTGCTCTAGTGTCTGAAAAATTCTTAAAATAAGCCTCCAAGCTAATCTTTCAAAAATATGTTTAATTAATTTATTATTATTATTTGTAGTGTTAGGATCTTATGTAGCTCAGGCTGGCCTCAGACTCTCTAAGTAGCCCAGGATGACCTTGAACTTTGATCCTTCTGCCTTTGTGTCCCAAGTGCTGGGATTATGGGCATGCACCCCCTTGTATACTGTTGGGGATGGAGCCATGTCCATGATCACAGGTAAGCAAGCGCTCTGCCTGCTAAAGTGCACAGAGTTCCTGAAGCTATTCCAACTGCTGTATTCTGTCTTTAGATGGTTTTACTTAGTTGTTGTGTGTGTCTATGTGTATGATGGCGTCATTGTGGAGGTTAGAGGACAGCATTAGGTTCTCGTCTGCCCTCCAGGCTCTGGGACTGACCTCAGGCTGTCAAGCTTCTTTATCCACCGAGCCATCTCACTATCTTCTCCCCAGAGTTGTTTCTCACTCTGTGAACATCTATTTGTATATTATCATGGATGTGTGCATGGGAACGTCTACACATGTGTGTGGAGGCTTAAGGACAACCCTGTGAGTCATTTGCAGGAGCATCATCCAGCTCATTTGAGATGGGTTCTCTGATTGGCCTGGAGCTCACTGATTAGGCTAGACTGACTAGATATCGAGACCCAGGGATCCTCCTCCCGCTCCCAAATGTTGGGATTATAAGCATGTGTGAGGCCAGGCTTTGTGTGAGGGTTGGGGTTAGAACTCAGATCTGTGGTGCCTGCAGAGCACTTCACCCAGTTTATGGTCATTTTGGTGAGGTGTGATGGAGGGAGTTCAGGCCACCATTGGAGACTCTCTGTGAACTTTCTACCCATTTGAGTATATTTCTTCTACTGTCTAAGAAATGACAAGGGCCAACTTCTCCAGTGCAAAGAGCAGGTTCCCAAGTGTATAATGACGCTGGCATCACAGGGCGGTGGTCAGCAGCCATTGGTGTCTGTGGAGGTTTGAATGATAATGTTCCTCAAAGGCTCTGCCTTTTGAACACGTGGGCCCTGCTTGGTGGTTTAGGTTTAGGTGGTACAGCCTTGTTGGCGGAAGCATCTCACTGGCAGTGGGGCTTTGAGAGTTCTGGGCCCTACCTCACTTCCATTCTGTTTTCTCTGCTTCCTGCCTGCATTTGAAGGTGTGTGCTCTCAGCTTCTGCTCCTCCCATCATCTCACAGATCATTGCTGTGCTTCCCTGCCCAATGCACTTGAGCCTTCTAGAACCATAAGCCCAATATAATGCTTCCTTTTTTTTTTTTTTAAAGTCATCATTTGTTTAATTTTATTTCATGTGCATTGGTGTTTTGTCTGTATATGTCTGTGTGAGGGAGTCAGATCCCTTCAACTGGAGTTACAGACAGCTGTAAGCTGCCATGTGGTTGCTGGAAATTGAACCCAGGTGCCCTGGAAGAACAGCCAGTGCTCTTAAGCACTGAGCCATCTCTCCAGCCCCATCCCTTCCTTTCTGAAGTTCCTTTGGTCACATGGTTTGTCGCAGCACCAGGAAGAAATGGATGCAGTATCTTTATCCATTCCTTCCTCACAGGAGCCAGGAGAAGGAGGACCTGAACGAGAGAGAGGGGACTGTGGATATCTGAGAGACAGATTCAACACTTTTATAGGAAATCTGTCAGTGAGGGCCACCACACATGCTGTCTGTACTGCAGTCGTCATGTTTTGAAATATTTTTTTTTTGTGTCTGTTGATAAAGCTTTAAGATTTTATACTGAAAATTCCAGCCATGCCAGGAGTCAACATACATTTGCCCCTCACTATATTAGAGCCATGCCTTGAACCCCTCAAAACCCCTCAGTGAAACATCTCTAGATAATTTAAAAAGGTATTAATTCGTTAAAAAGTGTGAGCCCATCTTTAAAAATACAAAGTTGATTTTATATTTTAAGCTCATCTCCGGGTGTTAAATCAAAAGGTTGTGGTATGATTGGTTTTAAATGATACACTTCATCAAACTTGAAAATTGGACATATCCAAATCTTATTACCAGGATGGGAAGGACCAGACATGAAGTCGATGATGATGGTGGTTACCCATGGTTACTCCCAGGACTGATCTCCAATCAGCTCCCTTCACTTTGGAGAAGATATTTCCCACAGGGTGACTTGCTCTGGTCCTTTCTTCTTTCATCTATCTCTGCATACGTGCATGCAAATTGTGTTTGATTTAACCTCGCAGCTGCATTTTAATTTGTTGGTGTGATGTGATGTGTAACCCAAATGGATTTTTAGACTCATCAAATAGCCTTGCTGTGTGGGTAGAAGGCAGAATGACCTTTGTAAGTGGCCTCGTGCATGGCAGATCTAAAATTTGGACCCCCAAATGGAAATTCTCAGACTATTTTCCTTTTATTAGAGGAGAAAAACAGAATTCAGCTGGACTCATGTACTAAAATTAGATCCTTAAGTAAACAGTCCAGGTCTTAATAATTCATGGGAGGATGCAGGGCAAAATGAGGAAAATAATGGGAACAGGGTAGACAAACACTGAGTCCCTTTGAACTATCCCAAATGAATCATCAGTCCTGTGCATCTCTGATGTACAGGACTATTAATGAGACAGAGGTATTGGGATGGATAAATAATATATCACATGGAATTCATGTGTTCTGGATAATGGAGACCACGGACATCATCTTACATCAGGTGCTATGTATTTCACTCTGTCTGCAGTTTGTCAACCTCTGCTTTGGGTTTAATAGATGTTGTGGCTTGCTGTGCTTAAAAGAAAAAAAGTATCGTGGCAAAGAACCAGGTGAAATGCAAAAGTAATTACGAAAAAAAATCAGCAAGTCCAGTGCTGCCTGCGTGGAGGTAGCCCATGCAGAGATGTAACTGGTCGTTCATCATTTCCACTGTGGCTCGGCCTCAAGATTTAGGGAAAAAAAGACCTCTGGGAAACTTCCGGTTAAAAGACTACAAACCATTAGGGTATCCATGACAGAAGATGTAAAAATAATTGGCATAAGGAAGTTATGGGGAGGGATGTAAAACTAGGAGCCAGGAAGTGGGCAACAGGAAATAAAACATCCACCTAAACTGTGTAAAACTGGTTTGAATAGATTTTTTTTTTTCCAAAAAAAAAAAAAAAAAAAAAAGGTCTAAAATCATTAGTGGCCTAACAGAAGTAGACGTCATTAGCTGTAGCAATGTCTACGACAAATAAATAACAGTTGAAAACAATAAAACTCGTGGTAATGTGTAGCACTGTAATATTGATGGCAGCATGTGGGGAGCGCCTGACAGCTGTTAAACAGATGTGGCAATTAGCAAACCTTATGGTCACGCTGCTGAGATTATTATGCAACACGTTTCCCAGCAAGATTAGCTGCCTTCCTTCTTTGTGTCTTTGTCCACAAGGAATGTCAGTGAGCCTCCATTTAAGCAGATACAGCCTGAGCTGTAGAAGCGTGTCTGTGTGTGTGTGTGTGTGTGTGTGTGTGTGTGTGTGTGTGTGTGCTTGAGCATAGATACACATATGCATTTTTTTGATGTCTTCTGAAAGATTTAGAGAAACTCAGAATTTTAACAAGAACAATACCAACTCGGCGCTGTAGCAGATACTTCAATTATAATCGCTAATGGACAAATTGAGAGATAAAAAGACTTTTCTATCATGTTGAAATTCAATGAACAGTTTTCAATTAGGCTCAGGATATAAAAGGAGGGAAAAAAAAGGAAAAGTGACTTTTCCTTGATGTTAACATTGCCGAGAAAGATGAGAGGAACTTTGCGTTTTCGTTCAGCTCAAGAGAGGCAGATAATACCGAATATTTAAATTATAAATCAGGTCCCTATCTGCCAACTGAAAGCAATATCAATTAGAACCTAGGTGGATGAAGCTTTAAAATGCCTTATATTTAATGATAAAAGCATGACTGTTAATCTCTGAGGCCATCAAAGGGATAATTTAAG
Organism: Sigmodon hispidus; assembly: GCA_004025045.1. Taxonomy (NCBI): domain Eukaryota; kingdom Metazoa; phylum Chordata; class Mammalia; order Rodentia; family Cricetidae; genus Sigmodon; species Sigmodon hispidus. The sequence goes on along the minus strand of PVIH01005004.1, from coordinate 51,235 downwards.
GTAGTAAGAAATCAGAGAATGATGTCACAAAAATAGGCCCTTGCAGCTTTTTGGATAGTATTATCGTAATTAATGTACTTCAAATGACTTTTTTTTTGTGTGTGGGTTATGAGCTTTCAGGAAAGCATTTATTGCAGGCATAAAATATAAAACTCTAAAGAGTGGGTTCGACTAAGGTTGACTTGGAGGGTCCTTAGCCTTTTCGCTGCAGTAATTCCTGTAAAATAATAGTTTCAGTTACAGGCGCAATTTATAATGGTGGATTTATGCCAGCTCGTCGGATATAAATCATGGTAATAGCATGATCTATTGTATGTCACTTGAGTGAATGCAAATTAAATATCGTTAAATTAAAGAAAAACTGTTAAAATAACATTAGGTTGTAACTGGAGCTTCTGGAATAAAGGAAGCACAGGCCTAGGGTGAAGTTTTGCTCCGGGCAGTCTGATCTAATACCAGAAAGTGTCGCTCAAAGCAAATACACACATGCAAATAAATATGTCAATCGATGCCAGCAGGAGACAGAGCCGTAAATCCATTCTAGAGAACTCTTTCATCCTAAATTCTAATGGCAACCTAAAAATTAAATATCTCCTTTCAGTGTAGTTTTGTTTTCTGTGATTATTTAATCTCTTCCTCAGCAGCGGCAAATGAAGTTTCCTAATTTTCTGGTGATTGATTTTTGCTTTTGCCTTATGCTCTCCCCTCCCCGATTCCCTACACATTTCACAAACCAATTGCTCAAGTCGTTCCCAGACATGACACCACCCTGCGCCCAGACCCAGGTAGCACACAGATAGCTATGTAGCCCCGTGGATCACTCTGTGCCTCTGTGGGGAGACAGAATCAGCAGGGCCCCTTCCAGCTCTCACAGTTGAATGTGGCTCTGGAAATCCTGGGTCATTAATAAACAAGAGTCATTAAAATGCAACGCTCCGTCAGAGCTTCTTCCTCCCACAAATCAGAATTCTCTTTCTTCCATTTCAGAAGTTGATTACAACTCATCTTCAAAGCCAACCAGCGCCATTGTGCTGAGATAAATGAAAAGAGGCAGTGGGGTGGGGGAAGAGACAGCAGGGATCCAGGCATTGTGATTTTTTTCATTCCACGTAGAAGACTCGGTACACTCCAAGCCATACTGTAAGTGAACCAGACTCAGAAAGAATAAGTTGGATTTTGGTGTGTGTGTGTGTGTGTTCTTTCACATGCAACCCAGCACATTGTCAGAATTCAATAAATGTTGATGGATGGCAGGGTGACATACCCATTATAACATCAATTAATTTGTTGTCAGGAGAAAGTGGGCCCTTCAAATTATCCAGTTAAAATTGCATTGGCTTAACTAGCATCCCCCTCCATTGCAGGTTACACGAAGATTTATCAACACATATGCCTTAGAAAGAGCCAATAAAAGGCAGCATTTCCCCCCTCCCTACATGCCATGGTAGGAAAAATGGGAGGTGTAATTTATCGTGGTGGCTGTTAAGCTACAGATACGTGCTTATCCTGATAGGCCAAGGGAGCAGAGTGGTGCTCTTGAAAGAGATTCTTCAAGCAGAGTTGGACAAGAGGGACTGGAGACAGGCAGGAAAGTGTTGATTGCTAAGTACTTGGCTTAAGGTCTTGTGTGTCCTAGGCAGTGGAGAGGAAGAGTCAAGGCCAGCAAGGTGTCCACTGCAGCAGTAAAATGGGAGGGGCGTCTGGGAACCTCTGGGATTAAGATAAGTCCTCATTCAGTGCTTGGAGACTTTTGAGTTAACAAAAAAATCCCAAAGAACCCAGAGGTAGCATTTTAAGTAAATGCTGGCTGAGAAACAGGACCATGTGAAGACATGTTCAAGTCTGCTCGAGAGGAGAATGTGTAGCCATTTTCTGCTGGCTTTTACTAATAAGTACATTTTTGATCATTTAGTCTGCTTTGCAGAACACTAAAGAAGTTTGGGAAAATATTGAAAAATTAAAAAGTAGGTGCATTAAGACAACATAATTTTAATTTATTTTTGAGACAGGGTCTCTCTATGTACCCCAGGCTGTCCTGGAACTCGCTATGTAGACAAGGTTGGCCTCAAGCTCACAAAGATCTGCCTGCCTCTGCCTCTCCAGTGCTGGGATGAAAGGGGTAGGTGACCACACACCCAGCTAAGTTGAGATATTTTTACTTCAGGAAAAATTCATTATGTTGTTATCTTTCTGACTTTTTAACGGAAACAGAGGCACCCTCCACTGTTTGTGGATCTGCTGTCATGTATTTGTTCACTCTGAGTATGTGTGAGGGGCACTTGTATGCTGTGGTTAGAGGGCAGTTTGTTCTTTATTGTGTTGGTCACGGGTTATCAAACCGCTGGAACGCATCTTTCCCCCAAGAGCCATCTTTCTGGTCCTATTTATCTTTTAAAAATTTTTTGTTTTAGGGTGCTTCAAAGGTTAACAACATCCTTATTTGAAAATATTTTCAACACTTAATTTGAAAAAAGAGATTACAAATTAAAAAATATATAAAGCAGGGCCAGTAAGACAGCATGGTAAAGTACCCGGATGATGGACCGTGTCAGCCCTAGTTCCATCCCTGGAGTCCAGGGGAGGAGAGAATTGACTCTCTATATAGTTGTCTTCAGACCTCCACATGTATGCTGTGACCTGACCTGAGTGCCATCACACACACACACATACACGAGAGAGAGAGAGAGAGAGAGAGAGAGAGAGAGAGAGAGAGAGAGAGAGAAAATGAAATTAGAAAAATACATAAAGCTTACTCATCTAGAGATGAACATTCTCACTTTTCCTCAGGGGCTAACATGGATCTACATATGCCCTGCGATTAGTTTGATGGTAAATTTTATTTTTCGTTTGCATATGTGTATTCATGTGCATGGGTGCATATGTGTGTGTGTTCATGGGTACATGTGTGTGTGTGAATGTGTGTATATATGTGTATGTGTGCATGAGTGCAGGCGTGTATATGTGAGTGTGTGTGTGTGTGTGTGTGTGTGTGTATGTGTGCAGGTACACAGGACAGCCTCAGGTATATAGTCTGTCAGATGCTTATGTTTGTGTAAGGTGGGTTTCTCATTGGCCTAGAACTCTGCTGAGTAGGCTCTGCTACCTGATGAGAAAGCGTCCATGGGTCCACCGGACTCTCCCTCCCCTCCCACCATCACTGAGATTACAAGCATGTGCGGCCAGACCTGGCTTTGGACCTGAGTTCTAGGATTTAAACTCCGGTCCTCACCTTGCAAGGCAAGCGCTTCACCCAGAGAGACATCTCCCTGGCCCTGATCCTGTTTTAGTTAAAAGGGCCATTCATCTTGATTTACTATTATTTTTTAATTTTGATTTTGACTTTAAAAAAAAGATATGATTTATATCAAGTCCAGTTTTTTTTTTTTTTTCTTTTCTTTTTCTCCTCTAAAGTTCTATGGTTCCTTTTCCTAGACTCAGGCCTCAAGTTCATGCTATCTTCAGTGGCTCCATTTGAGACTCTCACTTGTACACTGGATAGAGCCGAGGAGAGGAATTTTCAGTGTGCCCGTCACGGGAGCCCCCCCAGCTCAGAGATCTATCAGTGCCTTTTCACTCACTGCAGATCTCTATGCTCTGGATCTGCTTCCTATGTCCCTGGCATGTGCTCTGTCCCCCGGGTAGCAGAGCTCAGGGCTCCTGTGTCTGAGAGTAGTCTTCAGCTGGTCACAGGAGAATTAGCAGGCAAATGGTCTTCTTGTTTGCTGCTGGACCCCGTATATTCCCAGAGGGCCCACAGCATCCATGCGTCAAGCCCTTTCCCTTTCTTGCGTGAATCTCATGCTACTTTATCTGTGTTTCCTGGGACTTCCTCTTAAGAGACTCTATCCCAGAACCTCTCAGGGGAGCCCTGCCTGGGACCCCGAAACTCAGGGGGTATTAGATAAGAAATTCACTGAATTTATTCATGATATTCTAATTATTATGTTTTTGAGACATAGTTTCAGGTAGCCCAAACTGGTCTTGTTCTTGTTATATAACTGAAGATGACTTTGAATGTTTAAAAATGATTTATATATTTAATGTGTGTTTTTTGTGTATGTGTGTGTGTGTGTATATGTGTCTGGGTGTGAATGTATGTGTGCCATATGCTTTCAATGCCTGTGGAAGCCAGAAGAGGACGCTGGAGGACCTTGGGATCCTGTGAGACTAGTTGTTAGCCACTCACTGGGCATGGGTGCTGGGAATTGAACAGACATGCCCCGGACCAGTGGGACCTAGGCAATCCCTCTCCGATCAGGTGACCCTAGACTGTGTCACGCTGATAGTTAAAGCTAACTAGGACAGAGGTCATGGTTTTAAGTCCTCACTACATGGTTCATCTCCTGTAAAACTACTTTCTGTCTGTCTCTCATTTAATTAATTTAAAACATTAGTATTAGAAAATTTAATACAGTATATATATTAAATATTTATTTTTATTATTTTTTATGTGAATTGGTGTTTTGCCTGCATGTATAACTGTGTAAGGGTGTCAGATCTTGGAATTACAGACAGTTGTTAGCTGCCATGTGGATGCTGGGAATTGAACTCAGGTCCTCTGGAAGAGCAGACGGTGCTCTTAACCGCTGAGCCATCTCTCCAGCCCTACAGTATATATATATATTTATCATATATTTCCTATTCCTCAATACTCCCAGATCCTCCTCCCTCCCTACACAACTTAAATTCTCTCTTTCTGAACAAAATAAAAATAAAACAAAACCAAAAATAAAAACAAAAAGAGAAAGCCATGGGAAAACTTGGAGTCCAATTTGTGCTGCTGGCCATCTACTCCTGAATGTGGGACCTAGAGTGTGGCTGATATTTTTAGTCAGGATACAAAATGACAGGCTTCATTAGGACATTTTTCATACACACACATTCTTGTGCCTTGCTCATATCCACCACTACCTTTTACTAACATTCACTTCTGCCTAAATAAATTTTTACAAAACTATCGTGTCCAAGTTTTGTAAGCCCCTTTGAGCAGTTAGTGGAGTTTCCTGGCTGGTTAGTCTGGGATGGCTCCTACATTCTATAGGCAATGGGTGGGTCTAATTGCCTGTTAGTACAGATTTTTAAAAGTTGGGCAAGACATAGGAAAGCAGAGTAAACAAACACCGTAAAACAAAGCAGCATGAAAAACGTCAGGGGTGGTGGGAGAAACCAGAATCAATATTCAGACTGCACGCACGTCTCAATTTTTCTTTGTTACTGTGTCAGTGTTTTGAAAAGTCTAAATTATGCTTGCAAAAACTTAACGTATGCATACATATGTATGAAAATCTACAACTTAGCAGGGTGGAGAGAAACAAGCATAAGAGTGAGTAAGAGGCAGAGGACTCGGTAAGATTTGGTTTCTTACAGGGGTGGAGCTGTGGGTCATTCTGGCAGCTTCTTGGCGGGTGCATACACAGATCTGAGACCTGTGAAGGAAGCTTCATCTATACTGTTTCATTCTGCATTCTCCTCATCTACGAGGTCCAGCCCCATCTCTCCAGGCTTAAGACCTGCTCCTCTGTCTTCCCATGGTTCTCAAATCAGTATTTCCTTATAGGGTATCCCCCCCCCTTTTTTTGCTGTCATAACTTAAAGAATGTTACTGACACCTCGTGGGGATAGGCCAGGGATGCTAATGAACTTCAACAGGGCATGTGACAGCCCCCCTCCCTAATAAGGAATTACCAGCCCCAAACACCAATAGCGTTCATTGTAGTTTCCAATCTTGTCTTTCCCCCTTGTGAACTCTCAATTTAGCACCCAGAGCAAATTTTATTTTCTAAAACATAAATCTTTTACTTTATAAAGTTCACTTCTTTGTTTTAGACTTTCATTATGTTCTTGTTGCCTGCAGGGTGAAAAATCTGAATCCTTACATAGGAGCATAAAACCTCCATTGCTCACCTCCCTCCCTCCCTTACTCCCTCCCTCCCTTCCTCTCTCTCTCTCTCTCTCTCTCTCTCTCTCTCTCTTCCCCCCACTTCCTTTTTTCCCCTCCCTCATACTTCCCACTTGTAGTTGATAGGTATACCAAGTCTCTGTTCACTGGCTGGACTTAGCATAAGATGTTTTCAGAGTCAGGGCCAATCTCTCATCTCATTTTGGTCCCCAGTTGGTGGAACTTTTTGGGGAGGATTAGGAGGTGTGGCCTTGTAAGAGGAGGTGTGTCACTGGGGACAGACTTTGAGGCTTCAAAAGCTCACACCATTCCTTGTGTGCTCTCTATCTGTGGCTTGTGGGTCCAGATGTGAGCTCTCAGATGCTCCTGTTATCATGCCTTCACTCCGCCATCATGAACTCCAACCCTTTGAACCCTAACCCAATTAAAATGCTTCCTCTTATAAGTTGCCTTGATTATGATATTTTGTCACAGCAATAGAAAAATTAAGAAGACACTTTGTCACCTGTGTGCCAATACCATTAGACATCAGTTTATGGATTAGCTTTATTGTGCTGGTTATTTTAAACTATCATTTTGGCACAACCTCAAGTCATCTGAAAAGGAATTCTCAAAGGAGGATTTCCTGGATCACATTGGCTTACGAGAAGGTCTTTGAGGTACTGTCTTGACTGTTGATTGATAGCAGAAGGACCCAGTGGTGGGTGGTACATTTCACAGGCAGGGCCTTGAACTATGAGGAGGAAGGTTCACTAAAGCTGACAAGTAGAAGGCAGCCTGGTCAAGGAACATTGGTTTCTCTGCTCTTGACTGTGGATGTGATGTGAATCACTGATTTAACTTCTTGCTTTGACTTTGCTCATTAATGGACTGTGACCTGGTACTGAAAGACAGTAAACCCTTTGTCACCTTAGTTCCTTCCTGGTTGGTAGGGGTTTAACATGCAACACTTCTCTGATAGCAGTCATTATCTCTAACATGACACTTAGTCTCTTTGGCTGTAGTTGCTTGGCCTCAGAGGGTAGAGATTCTGTCTGCATGTCCTGTTCTTATAGGTCCTGCTAAGATACACAGGGGCTCTTTGTAAATACTGTTGAGGGGTGGAGCATTTAGGCTTGCTTGTTTATATAAATGTAGAGTGTCCTTAAGACCTTAATCAAGGTAGGCTATGTTTTGAATGAGAAATGTTCCTATAGGCACTGGTACTTGCATGTTTGATGCCTAGTTGTTTTGGGGAGTCTGTGGAACCTTTGAGAGTTGGAACTTTGCTGGAGGGAATACATTACTGGGGGTGGGCTTTAAGTGTTTGTAATATCACCCCACTTTCCGTTCACTTCCTGACTCACACTTGCATTTGAAGATGTGAGTTCTTAGCTTCTTACCCCTTGGAACCATAAGCCAAGGTCAACCTTTTCCTTTCTAAATTGCCCTGCTCGTGGCATTTTATCACAGCAACAGAAAAGCAGTTAATACACAGATAGACACCATCATTCACATCTCTGGGCTGTGATCACTCTGATGTGCTGTGTAGTGACATCAACCAAGAAATAAGGAAAAAGAGGAATTCAAGATGGTGGAACTCAGGTGATGCAGTATCAGTGGTTGTTTTGGACTCTGGATAGGACAGAGGATGACAACAGCTTTTTGTTGAAGGTGATATGTCCCAAAATCCCCTAGTGGGTATCTGAAGGTGTTGGCAGTACTAACTCTACACACCATGTTTTGCCTGTATATACTGCTATGGTTTGGGGATATGAAGTACCCTGAAGTACCCCTGAGTCTCATCTGTTGAAACTTTAGTCTGCAATTAAAATGATCTGAACTTTGTTGGGGGGGGTGTTGATATAATCAGTGAATTATGTGTGTACATGTGTGGGTGTGCATGGCATGATACTTGTGTGTATATGTGTACACATGTGGATGTGAATGCCATGGTAGTTGTGTGTATATGTGTACACATGTGAATGTGAATGCCATGGTACATGTGTGTGCATATGTGGATGTGAATGGCATGGTAGTTGTGTGTATATGTGTACACATACACATGTGAGTGTGAATGCCATGGTAGTTGTGTATATCTGTGTACATGTGTGGGTGTGAATGCCATGGTACATGTGTGTACATGTGTGGGTGTGAATGCCATGGTACATGTGTGTACATGTGTGGGTGTGAATGCCATGGTAGTTGTGTGTACATGTGTGGGTGTGAATGCCATGGTACACGTGTGGCAGTCATAAGACATCTTAAATTTAAGTAGTCAATGTTCTTCTTCCACCTCTGGGTGGGTTCTTGGGTTGAATTTAGATCTCTAGCCTTGCTCAGCAAGGACTTTTACCCACCAAGCTCTCTCCCTGGTCTTGGATTTTATTTTGTTTTTTGGGACAAGGTCTCTTGTATCCCAGTTGGCCCGAAACATCTAATTTTCCTGTTCTAGCACCCGAGTGTTAGGATTGTAGGAGTCGATCACCAAATCCAGGGCTTCATGCATGCCAGCTAAATACTTTGCCAATCAAGCCACATGCCCAGAGTTATTGGTTGCTAGATTCCTAATCTGATTGCACCATTAAGAGGGAGTGGCCACTAGAAGGTGGGGCATAGTTGGAAAGTCACTGTGCTTTTGAAGGCCATATTTATCCCTGGCCCCTTCTCTGCTCTCTGTTTCTGCTTCCTGGTCTCCATGAAGTGAGTGGCTGCTTTTATACACTGCCACAGAAATGACATTTGCTTCACCCTGGTCCCACCATCATGACATTCTGCCTCACCACAGGCCTTTGCTGGTCAAGCATGGATTGAAATCCACGAACCTGGGACAAAACAGCTTCCTTCCTTAAACTGTAAATCTTAGTGTTTTGCTATAAAAAAGAAAAAAAAAAAGGAAAAAGAAGTGACCAACAAACAGACATACCTATGATAAAATTTAGTCTATAAATGAGGCACAGTGAAACACCAATAACAATAATAAAGTTGAAGAATTATAGCAATGTTGAGTCCCAAAAGTTATATGAATGTGGTCTGTTTCTTTCAAAATAATGTTTCCACTTGCCATCCTATTGGTGAAGTACTTGACAAATTCTCTGTCATTTCTATATTTCTAGTGTCTTTATTCACATACTTCAGGACATTATCAAGTAAAATAAAATTTATTTGATTGCTAGCGCTGCCATAATTTGATGGTTGATTTCATAATGGAGAAAGTGACTGAGATTCAAGCAGTGGGTAGCCTACACAGCATGAATACACTGGACAAAGGGTAATCCAATATAAAATGTGGATACACTAGACAGAGGACAATCCCATACATAGTGTGAATACACCAGACAGAGGACCATTCTATACACAGTGTGGATACACCAGACAGAGGACAATCCCATACATAGTGTGAATACACCAGACAGAGGACCATTCTATACACAGTGTGGATACACCAGACAGAGGACAATCCCATACATAGTGTGAATACACCAGACAGAGGACCACTCTATACACAGTGTGAATACACCAGACAGAGGACCATTCCATACACAGTGTGGATACACCTGGCAGAGGACAATCTCATACATAGTGTGGATACACTAGACAGAGGACAATTCTATACACAGTTTGGATATAGTGGACAGAGGACAATTCTGTGCATAGTGTGGATACACCGGAAGACAATTCTATGCACAAGGTAAATACACAGTATGGATACAGAGGACAGAAGACAATCCTATACGCAATGTGGATAAAGTGGACAGAGGACAACCCATGTCCTGAGCAGGACAGACAGGATAGTTTGTGATTTCACCATACTACCAAGGACAATAAGGAACTTAAAATGTGAATTCTATATCAAGGATATAGCATAATGGAAAAATGTTGAGCATGCATAGGGCCTTAGCTTCATTTCCAAGTATTAACTCCCATACTTCCAAAAGAATTCTCTTTGCCTTTCAAGTTTATAAATACCCACAAGTCTTTCTTTTTTTTAAACATAAAGTCGAATAAACTTAATACATAAGTAAAATTGGGCATAACAGTGCATGCTTGTAATCCTAGCACTTTGGATATAGAGGCAAGAGGACCAGGAGTTCAAGGGCATCCTTAGCCGTATAACAAGGGCAAAGTTAGCTTGGGCTACTTGAGATTTTGCCTCAAGACAACATCATCATTAACAACTCCCAACACAAACACCCTCAACAGCAACCACAACCCAGGTTTTTAATGAAAGGACATGACTTGTTTATTTTTAGACTTTTCCATTTAATACTTTTGCACTACCATTGACCACAGATGACTGAAATATTTGAAAGTGAACCTGTGGATGATGGTTGGGCCTTGGAAAGTTGTTACTATACTGGTTAATTTATTAATAAGACAATGAATGGTGGCGTCAAGAACTGTGGAGAGCTTGAGATTCTATCTTCTTGTGGGATAAAAAGTTGGCCTGCAGTAGTCACATGTACACCAATGGAAGGTATAAGTCTCCTGGGTCAGGAAACAAAGGATCACATTATCAAAGTGCAGCAGGCAGCCTGTGTCCCAGGTTTCTTTTGGCTTCTTTTCTTTCCTATGGGCAATGTGGAGTATAAAACTTTTCCTGGGATGACTCAAACAAACATCATCTCATCCCAGATGGGACACCCATGACAGACCAAAGTAAGCAATCACAACAAAGTCAACTTGTTGGCTTAATGAATTTGTTGGGGTTACTTACAGGAATAGAAATTACTCAAAGACAGCTGTATCACCAAAGGCTCACCCCAGTATGAATGAGAACTCAAGAAAGCTAGAACCCTGGAGCCCTCTGTATGACTTGTAGGCAGCTTCACAGATCAGAGAATCTCCTTTAGGAATTTAGCTGGCCAGACAGTCTCTTCTGGTGGACCTTCACTTCATCAGTAACAAAGGAGCCTAGAGAGTCTTGTTCATTTCAGGAACTTCCTGAGACTTGTGAGTTGTTTACTTCTAGAGTCCCATGGACCTCCTTTTTTCCTCCTCCAGGGATTATTTGAATTTAGAGGAAACTACTACTCAACATAGTGACTTTGGTAAATGCAAACTGAGTAGTGGATTCACTTGGTAACTGAGGATCATTGAGTTTATGCAATCTCCAGTATCTCAAGGTGAGTTCTAGAAAAGCTGCCCTACCTTGGCCTCAAGGGAAGCCATTATTATTTTTTTCCCTGGTCAGGAATCATACTCACACTTTGCCCTGGAGGTGTTCACTACCTCTTCCCCCAAAACTGTTTGCTATCTAAACATCCCCCAGAACCAGCCAGACAATATCCTAAGTCATGTGAATATGCTGTGGAGAACTGTCCACCCCAGTGTCACAATGATGCATTGGACTGTCAGTCAGGTACAGATTCAGTCTCCTCCCTGCCACTTGAAGACCGAGGTGATGTCTCTGCATATCCTCATTTGCATGCAAGCTGGAGAAGTGGGAGAAAGTGCAGGTACATGGTAGTGTTTTTTACCTTTTGGTGTATTATTTTTTTTAATTGTTACTGGATACTATTTATACAAAATGATAGGATTTATTTAAACATTTTTATGCATATGTAGAATATGCTTTGATTGTATTCATCTCACTATTCCTTTCTTTTATCTCATGTTTGCTTTTTTCTGTACATATAACATTTAGTTTTAAAATTAACATTATTATTGCCTATGTATGTGTGATGATGATGATGGGGTGTGTGCGTGAGCGTGGGTGCCACACCATGCATATAGAGATCAGTGGCCAACTTTTGAGGGTTGGCTCTTTCTACTGTGGGTTTCAATTATGTGACTCAAGTCATCAGGGTTGGGCATAATATCTCACTGGCTGAGCTAGTTCACCAACCCCTATGTAACACTTGAAAATAGGTTTCTCTGGGAATTGTACCAGCCCTCTCATCACATAGTCCTGGACTGTTGTAGTAAGTTTCCTAGGCCCATATGGGGCTGAGGTTCATACCAGGCCCGCGGTGGCTTTTGTCCCCCAAAGAAATGAATCAGAAACTTATATTAACTTCATACTGTTTGGCCTATGTCTCAAGGACATTACTAGCTAGCTCTTTCATCTTAAACCAACCCATTTCTTGTAATCTACTAATCTACCCGCCACGTGGCCCATCCCGAGGCTCACCTGTATTTCTTACATGTCTCTTCTTCCTGGGGGGGGGGGTCAGATGGCGACTGACTAACTCCACCCTCCTTCTACCTGTCTGTCTTCCGATTCTCCACTCACTTCTATTGTGCTCCACATAGGCCAAACCAGTTCCTTTATTTTCAGCGTACAGAGAACATTCCACCACACTGGACTGACTTTTTGTCTCTCAAATATTTACTGATTTTATCCATTTGTCTTTACTCTAGAACTGCCATCTTGCTTCTGGCTTTCTCTTTCTTCTTGTACCAGGGTCTGTGGTGATGGCTTCCTAAGAGGCTTTCCTTCCTTTCCAGTCAGGTTCAGCCCCCTGAAGTAAGTCTCTTATCTCTGGGATGAAAATAGCAATAGTTCTACCTCACAGATTTTTGTGAAGAGTATGTGGAATGATGTAACAAGGGCTGAGACTCATCTAAAGTCTGTCAGTGTAGGGGCTGGAGCAATGGCTCAGTGGATAAGAGCACTTGCCACTCTCGTAAAGGACCCACGTTTGGTTCCCAGCACATGTGTTGGGTAGCTTACAGTTGCCTGTAACTCTGGCTCCAAATGATCTCACCCTTTTGCCCTCCACAAGCATCCATATGCACAATACTACTCTACATAATTAAAAAAAACCTCACTGCTTTGTAGACATATGCATACACCTGCCTCATATATGCATGCCAGGTTTGAATCCTGTGTGCTCTTTATTACTTTTCTTGTTCCAGTGACCAAACACCTGACAAGAAGCAGCCTAGAGTCTACTTTGGCTCACAGTTTGAGGGTGTCATCCACCATGGCGAGGAAGGAAAGGCAGCAGGAGCATTAGGCGCTTGTCATGTGGCATCCACAGTCAGGAATCAGAGAGAAGATGGATATCCGTTGGTGCTCAGCTCACGTCTCCTTTTTATTCAGTAAAGGAACTTTACGATGGGATGATGCTGCCCACATTCAGGGTGGGTCTTCCCAACTCATCAACCTTTCCAGAAACAGCAAGGAAGATGTTTTCATGGTGATTCTAAGACCAGTCAAGTTGAGAACAAAGCTTAACCATCTAAATTTGACTTTTTATTTTTTATAATTTATTTTATATGCATTGCTGCTTTTCCTGCATATATGTCTGTGTGAGAGTGTCAGATCCCTTAGGAGTTATAGACATTTGTGAGCTGCCATGTGGTTTCTGGGAATTGAACCTGGGTCCTGTGGAAGAGCAACCAATGCTCTTAACCATTGAGCCAAAAAAAGTTCCCGGGGGCTTAACCTCAGGCGCTCATCTTACAGATTCAGAGTAAAACCTCTCTTCCTGGTGTTAAGTCCTAAGTGCGTTCTACTGAAAGCCGCTGTGCCAGGAGCAGGGTTGAGATGGGAAGGGGTGAGATGGGTCATTGTTTACCCATCAGGACAATATAATTTGAATTATTCTCCTTTGCCAATCACATTCATTTCCCTGAGCTTGTCCATTTGCAGAGCACATCAGAACTTTTTACATACGGGCTTGAAAGCCTTTCTCTGTGATTAATTAAACATGTTTGGGCCGAGAGGAGAAATCAAATTACCACATGTTCGATAAATATATGATTAAAATATTTATTATGCTGATGCAGGAAAGGATAATATGTTAAACAGATAAGCATGTAATAATGCATATTTTCCCCATAAAATTTAATTTATCCCTAGGGCTGGATATAAACTTTCCTTTTGAACATCTTGCCATCTAACTGGGGACTGCTGAGCTAAACTTCTTTTTTTTTTTTTTTTTTCCAGCAAATTGATCACTACTGTAATATTTCAGGGGCAAAATGATCCTCACCAGTCAATTTGATTTCAAAGGCCAAAATTTATAGTTTGTTTCTGATTTAATGATAAAGGTTTTTTTAATGTATCAGGTATTTTGTCACCAATCAGCACATGGGGTAGAAATCCCAAATGGGAAAAAAAAAAACTAACAAAGAAGATAGTCATAAATAATTTACTGCACAATGACAAAGAGCTTAATATTCCCTTGGGTCCAGTGGGAATCACTCAGCTTTCTGTCCTTGTGCATAAATATCCTCATCACTATGGAAGATGTGTTTTATAAGCTTTATGCTCCCAGAAGAGAAACCACAGAAAATACCGGAACCCAGAGCTATCAGCACTTTGCCTAAGAGTGAAGGAAACTTTATTATATGCATGTTGTGCCCACATGAATTCATCCATGGTGGATAAAATGTAGTTATTACACAATTCTGATCTGTTGATAATAAGTACGAACTGTGGTGTATGTGTGAGTATGCATGTGTGTGGGTGCCCATCTGGAGGCCAGAGGATGTCACCAGGTATCCCCCATATGACTGTTGGCCTTATTCTTTTGACAGGGTCTCTCCCTGAACCTGGAGCTCACAATTTTCCGGAAGGGCTGGCAGCCAGCAAGCCCTGGAAACCATTGTTCCTCTAGCTCTCTCCAGCACAGGGCTACATGTGCACACAGCTGTACCTGTATTTTTACGTGGGGGATTCAAGCTCAGGTTTTTATGTTGGCACAGGGAGAGAGGCCTCTTACCCGGAGATGTCTCCTCAGCCCAGGTGTGGACCTAATGATGGAAAGATCCAGAGTCCTCCCCACTGCTGCTTTCAGACAGGACACTACAGCAATCAAATCATGACCATCACCTGAGTCAGAAGAGCCACAGCATCCTCCCTGAGCTCTGTTTTCTGATCCCACCTTCCAAAGTGTGTGTACCAGGCATAGATTCCTGGTCACCTAAGTGGATTAGTAGAGAGAAGCTGTCTTGAGGACTATAGTGAATTTTTAGGAAAAACTTAAGTTTGTAAAAGAAAAACAGTGTGAGGTGAGATGCCACATGTAAAAGAGACAGTGAAGATGGTCTGCTTTGACCGAGCTGGACCTGCATGGAATAGGAGACTGCCTTTGCAGGGGTTGGTTTGACATTAAACGGAGGAAAACAAACATCGTTTCCTCCCAAACAACATTTCCATCCCAGGCATCAGCATCTACCTGCCCCACACAGAGTTGAACCATTGATCTGGGGCTTAAGTAGGGCTTAACTGTGATTGTCTATTTCATCACAGTGAGCATTGTTGAGTTAGCAAGGCCAGTTGTGCTTCTCAGAGCCATCAACTCTGGATGGCTGGGATCTGGGAGGTCTTTATTGTTTTCTAGCCACTTGGATCCAGGTTTTAGGGAGGGAGCTGACCTTTTCTACCTATGACATTAAGCATATCTGTTTGGGCAGTATCCTTGAGTGACAAGTCTCACTGATATTTTTAAATGGAATGTTAGCCCTTGCTGTGTTAAATCACATAGCCTCTAGCATTTTATGAGATGCCTGCTTCAGGGTATGGTCGTTAACATTTATAGAATTCTTAGGATGTGCTTAGTTCTTGTGTTTAAAAACTTTTCACACTATTCTGTGGTATTTAGCTATTGCTGCACAGAAACCAGCTACTGGAACCTAGTGATGCGTGATGGGTTTATTGTTCTTGTTCAGAATGGACCCCTTCGGGTTCTGCTGCCTCGTCAGGTTTGGTCCATATCTGGGGGCAGCCTCTGTTAGCTAGACCACTAGGTGATTCAGTGATGCTCCATGTGTCTCCCATCCTGGCCACATTCCCATGGCAGAGGCAACAGAACACCGATTGTCCAGAGCTTCTTTGAAGCCCAGGCTGGGACTTCAGAATTATTTTCATTATATTCTATTAGCCAAAGGAAGACAAGGTGTAATACAAGATGGAAAAGAGGCTCTATTTATTTTTACTTTAAATTATTAATAGTTTAAAAATTTTAATGTGTTTGTGTGTGTTAAATGTGTGCTGTGTGTGTGTGTGGTAGATGTGTGTCATGCTTGTGTGTGTGTGTGTGTGTGGTAGATGTGTGTCATGCTTGTGTGTGTGTGTGTGTGGTAGATGTGTGTCATGCTTGTGTGTGTGTGTGTGGTAGATGTGTGCCATGTTTGTGTGTATGTGTGTGTGGTAGATGTGTGCCATGTGTTTGTGTGTATGTATGTGATGGATGTGTGCCATGTTTGTGTGTGTGTGTACATGTGTGTCTATATGGCTGTGTGGAGGTTTAGGTTGATTGACACTTGCTGTCTTCTATTGTTTTCTACATCACTATGTAGCTTTGACTGACCAGGAACTTGCCATGTAGAACAGGCTGGCCTCAAACTCACAGAGATCTGCCAGCCTCTGCATCCCAAGTGCTGGGATTAAAACATCACTACTCCTGGCTTCTTCATTTTTCTTTAAAAAATATTAATTTTTATTTTTAATTATGTGTGTATGTATCTGTGTGGTTATGCATTAATGAATGAAGATACCCTCAGAATCCAGAAGAGGGTGCTAGATCCACTGGAACTGAAGTTACAGGCAGTTATGAGCTGCCAGATGTTGATGCTGGGACCTGAAGTCTCCATCTCCTTGGCCTTAAAAAAAGTCTCAATAAAAGTGTATTTATTTATTATTATTATATATAATATTTATTTATTATTATTTATATATTTACATGTGTATGAAGGAGTTGCATGCCATACCATGTGCATAGAGGAGGCCAGTGAACAGTTCACAAGAGTTCTGTATTTCTAACACATAGGTCACAGGGGTTGAACTCAGATGGATAGGTTTGGCCAAAAGCAGGTGTTTGTTTTTGTTTTTAGGCAACAGATTCATCTTACTAGCCGTACAACTAATTTTTGTGACAGAACTAGAAACAAAGCTGGAGCTTACCCATTTGGCTGGACTGGCTGGCCAGCAAGCCTTGGGATCCACCTGTCCTGCCTCCCCAGCACTGAGATTACAGGCATGCACAGCAAGGCTCTGCCTTTTGAAAAAAGAACAAAGTGACTTGGCAAAAAGTATAAATAAGAGGTTGGAAAAGAGCTGGTTCTCCTACATCTCTTTTACCCATGGGGAACTACAAAGAGGCAGCTGACTTTTTTGTTTGTGGCAGAGAAGGAGGTATCAGACGTCACACAGCTGGCGAGGGGGGGCTCATGGAACTCGGAATGCCTGGTCTCTTGATGACTGACTGTTCTGGACAGTTTGATTAGAACAGACCCTCGAGTCAATCATAGAGAAATGCTCTTGAAAATAACATAATGCATGGCAGAGGACGATAAATGTTCGCCAGCAAACTGAGCTGAACAGTGGGGTTTTATTTCCTGTAGTTCAACCACATTGCTGACTGGGTGTTCTCATACTGCTGAGACAGCAGAAAAGTTAAACTCATTTTTTTTTCAGAGATCCCAGCCCAGGGTAGACAGATGTTAATGCTGTTTGCTGCTGCACGCTGAGCCCCCTTCTGGTATGTGAGCAATCCTTGGCTGTAGGAAGGAACTCACCTTCCATTACTGGAAACCCAAACTGGACTGGGAAAGAAGGCACACTAAGGAGGCTGAGGCAGGTGGATCTCTGTGAATTCAAGGCCAGCCAGGACTACAAATTGAGATCCCATCTGGGGTGGTTTTAATGAGAATGGTTCCCATAGGCTAATATATTTGAATATTTGGTCCTTGGTTGGTAGGATTGTTGAGAAGGATTAGGAGGTGTAGCTTTGTTCGAGTAAATGGGGCCTTGCTGGAAGAGGTTGTCACTGAGAGTTGGCTGTGGCCCCAAGGTTGAGACCCGCAGCTGCTTAGTCCCCAATAATCACACAAAGGCTTATATTAATTACAAACTGTTTGGCCCATGGCTCAGGCTTATTACTTGCTAATTCTTAAACTAACCCATGAGTTTTACCCATGTTTAGCCACGTGGCTTGGTACCTTTGCTCAGTGCAGCAGTCTCATCTTCCTTTGTATTGGCTGACATCTCTGCTCTCCCTCTTCCCAGAATTCTCCTTGTCTGGTTGCCCCATCTATACTTCTTGTTTGCTTAGTTTCTGACCAATCAGCATTTTATTAAACCAAGATTTACAGTGATAAATATTTACAGTGTACAAGAACATAGTCTCATAGCAGTGGGTTTAGAGATATATCAAAAGTTCATGGCATTCCCAGTCTCTTCTCTGTCTGTCTGTCTGTCTCTCGTGGCTGTGTCTCAAGATATAAGCTCTCAGCTCCAGCTCCAATGCCACCACCACTGCCTGACATGCTCCTTGGATGGTCATGGACTCTAACCTGTAGTAACATAAGCCTCAAATGAAGTGCTTTTCTCTTTTTTTATAAGTTCTCTTCATTATGGCAGTTTGTCATGGCAATAGAAAAGTAACTAAGACACTGTCTACAAGCAAATAAACAAACAATAAAACAACAACATCAATAAAACCCATCGGTTAGGAGCATTATCAGTTACCTAGAGGTTCTAGGTTGTAATTCAGAATTCCAAACAGGATAAGACAGAAACTACATGGAGCCTGTCCCAGCCACTGCCCGTAACAATGGTCATATTCAAGTGCCTGGGGTGGGGAGTGGGTAGGAAGAAGGAAGGTGTTTAGTGTCCAGTATTGTTGGCAGAACCAAGCAGCACCAACGCCAGTATCTGAGTCAACACTGGTGCCATGCATTGCTTCTGGGTTGGGCACTGTTCTGATTGCCAAGCCTAAAAATGTGGTTCTTTGAAGCAACTGGAAGATTTTGTGTGTTCACTTGCATGTATTGGCACATGTGTGTCTGCATGCATATTTGTGTATGTGTGGTGCACACACATGTATGTGAGTGTGGAGGTCAGAGCACAACCTATCATGTCATTTCTCAGGTGCCTTCTACTCTTTGTCTGAGATGAGGTTTCTCAGTGGCCTGGAACTTTGCCAAGTGGGCCAATTAGGATTCAGGATTCTGCTTGTCTCTCCTCCCCTTCTTGCCACTGCTGGGTTCATAAGTGCACGCCACTGTTGGAGGTTTTAGTAGGTTCTGGGGATTGAACTCAGGTCTCTATGCTTATGAGGCAAGTGTTTTATTGACTGATCCATTCCCCAGCTCCTGAATTTTCTTTGGCTGCTTGCCACCATCAGCCCTGATCCTTTCCAGGTTGTCCTACAGTTTGCCTTCAGTTGTGCCCAGGCATGAGAAGTGGTTCCGTGAATGTACTGGGTGAGGGTCACATTGGAGCCTCCTGGCATATCCATTGCTCCATCTACCCTCCAAACTTTGAAGCTTTCTCTCTCTCTCTCTCTTTTTTTTTTTTGCCATGTCTCTGATGAAGGTATTTGTCCTGCTTGCCTGGACATGCTGTCCTGCTTGGAATGTGACGTGTACTCCACAGGCTGATAGGTTTTGGAGATGTGACTGGCTCCTGAATATTCTGCTTCCACGAGTGGATGAACCCACTGAAGGATTCCCTGTCTGAACATTAGCAGGCGGCAGCAGTATGGAGGAAACAGATTTTCAGTGGTGTACCTGGTCCCCAATCCCACTCTGCTTTTGCCACATCTTCCTGCAGTGGGGACATTCTGCCTTGCCTTGAGCCTAAAGCAATGGGTCTGGACACTTATGAATGACAACCTCTGCAGCTGAGCTCCAAACACAACCTCGCTGCCCAGGCTGTTTCTCACAGGCATTTGCCACAGCTATAAAATCTGATAGCACACTTGCTATGCAGGCATCCCTTTGGGGGACTTCCTGCATTTCCAGGGCCCATAGGGACTGGGTAAACAGGTCCCCTCCTTGTGGGCCTTTGGATTTTTCCTTCTCTCTTTCTCTCAGATTCTCTCTCTCCAGCGTGGATCCTCCCTTTACTATGGGAAACCTTTGCTATTACACATTTCTTCAAATATCTGAGAATTTATGTTCTGCCATGCACTAATGAGCCTGACCTGTTGATTGAAAGGGAGGCAAAGGAGGGAAAGGCTGGGATTAGATCCTCTTCCTCCAGTGTACCCTATAGGAAACTGCCTCCTGGAGAATGAGTTCCAAGGACTCAGAGCTTCTGTCTGCTGTCTTGGTCTCGTCCCCCGCTCAGCTCCACACAACCTAGGTTCCAGACCAAGGAAGAGCCCCCTGCTCTGAGAGAGTCCCCTATGCTTTTCACACGCTCAGTCACCTTCTCGGCAAAAAAAAAATAAATCCTGCTCCCCCTCAAGAGCCAGAATTGTAACTTAACTACTCTTTGAGAAGAGCTAAAGAGAAATTCCCAGTGGAGATGAACATCAATATTACTTGAATAATAATAGCTGCTTCAGCAAGCGGTTCATTCTATGTTCTGGAAGCTTTAGGTTGGATGGAGTAAGTACTTCATAATTTGAATTTTTGGACTGTGGGGTTAGGCAAAGTTGTTTTTTTCAGGAATTAAATATATAGGACAAGGTGCGTGGGAGGAACTTAGGTTCCCAGAAATAAACAGAATGATAATTTTAATGTCATTTTAAATTTAAGTGGGCTAGAAATTACCTATGGGGACGGTGCCTGGTTTTGCTTTCCTTTGTCTCGAGATGGTAATTTCCTGGCATTTCTTCCTTCTTTCAAGGCATTTATTGAGATTTCTCCATCTGTAAGAATTATGCTAACCAGGGTTTCATGTGTACAATGGAGTGCTAAACAGGTGGGAATAATGGGGTGCAGGAGGGATAATGGGGTGCAAACACAAAGCAGTTTCACTTTGTCTTTTACCCTGACTTTTTAAAACTTTATTAAAGTGGGAAGCTTTCCTCAGCCCATTCTACATGGCTTTCCTGATTGCTTGTGTGTCTGTGTGAGTGTGTGCGTGCATACGTATGTGTGTGTGAGAGGGAGACAGACAGACAGACACACAGAATGTGGACGTTAGAGGACAATGGATGGGCTGAATTGAGGTCATCAGCCTTGGTGGCAAACACCTTTACCTTCTGAGACATCTCACTAGCCCGTCATGAAAATTTCTATAGTCACTTTACCCAACAGTCTATGTTAACAAATTAGCATATTTTGCTACATATTACGAGTTTGTCTGGGACTTGGAAGGACAGGTGTCTTCCGCACAGTACCGAGAGAAGAGCCTGTGAGAGACCCAAAGAATCCTTGAGAAAGATCGGTTCCTGTCTGGCCAGCGAGTCAGCACAGTGTGTGAAGGCGCTGATCACCAGGCTAACGATGTGAACCCCATTCCTGTAACTTACATGGTGGAAAGAGAGAATCCACTCCCGTATAGTGTTCTCTGATGGCCACAGGTATACCATGTCATGTGCACCTCCCCACAAAAAGAATAAATGTGAAAATATGTTATTAAAAAACATAGGTTCTACTCGAGGCTTTATTACATGACAGGGGTGAGTTTCCTGAGAGGTTTTATTTCAGCTGGCACCACACTGTGATAGTGGCAGCAGCTAGGCGAGGCATCTCTGGAAGGAACAATGAGTTATAAGAGCCCAGCATGTCCAGCTTTGATGGGACAACCCCAAGTACCTGCTACCCTGACCAAGTGTCCTCTTCCTACCCTAGCTGAGAACTGCAGCTGGGGAGAAGCAGACTCAGTATCTCCTTGGCTTTCTATGGACACGCTTTCAGTCTTAGCAGACTGGACAGGGTGGGTTTTGGTGCCTGCAAAGCCCCCTCTGAGAAGGTGAGCTGCTGAGCTAAATTATGCTACTTTAATGGGAGTTTCTGGGCTTGCAGCATCGCTCTGCGTTTTGTTTTCCTTCTTTAGTCTAAGTGCGATCCAATTTAATCTGCATATAAACACACCCATTGCATATTAAAAATCAACATATTGTAAACACCAGGCTGAACGCTTTCTTGAAGAAGCAAGCTGAAAAAAATCCATGCATATTAATATCACAGATAAGCCAATTATTATATTGAGTCATAAATAAAAACAATATGATTAATCTAAATCTGGGCTCTTGGTAAAGTCAAATGTGTGATATTAAGATCAGGCTGTTTTAGAAACAATATTGTGAACCCTTGCATTTTACATGCAATGTGTTTAAAATTAATTTCCCAGGGCAATATCTTATTTTGTCTCACCTATACTAATAAGGTTCATGAAACATTGATATTACTTAATATCACAATGCAGAGAGGAAAACCATTTCTCTGCTCTTAATTGAGGCAAACCACATCGCTCAGCTTCATGGTTTCCATGGCCACCATGAGGGTGCCCAGGTGTGCAGAGTTCTTGACAACATCTTGGTAGGGACAGTGAGATGCTGACTTGGCTTGTTAAGTCCTCAGAATCTGTACAATCTAATGCTGACAATCTATGTAATAAAGTTAGTATTTTTCTGACCATTTGCTACATGCCAAGTCCTCTTCACAGCCATTATTGGGCTTAGTTTTTATATAACCCTGGAAGCCTGATATTATTATCAGTGCCATTACATGGGAGGAAAAAACAAGCTTTAAAATTTTGTTGTTTTAAATTTTTTAAAAAGAGTTATTTATTTATTATGCATACAGTATACAGAAGGGGTACCAGATGTTGTCATAGACAGTTGTGAGCCACCATGTGGTTGCTGAGAGTTGAATTCAGGACCTCTGGAAGAACAGTCAGTGCTCTTAATCTCTGAGGCATCTCTTCAGTCCCTGTTTTAAAATTTTTAATTTTATTTTTTATGTGTATGGGTGTTTTTCCTTCATGTATGTCTGTGCACCATGTGCATGCAGTACCTATAAGGGCCAAAAGGGGGCATCAGATCACTGGGAACTGGAGTTACAGGTGGCTGTGAGCCAAACGTAGGTACTGGGATGATTATCAAACCTGGGTCCTCTGGGAAAGTAGTCAGTGCCCTTAACCACTGAGCTGTCTCTCCAGTCCCAGGGATCACTTTTTAGTTAGGTCAACTGTTACATGGGACACTACTGATCCAACACTGTCAGGAGTCGTGTGTGTGTGTGTGTGTGTGTGTGTGTGTGTGTGTGTGTGTGTGTGTGTGTATGTACACAGAGGAGGGTTTCAGGTGTCTGCTTCTATCACTTTCTACCTTTTTATTTTAGGGGGGTTGTTGAGACAGGGTTTCTCTGTGGAGCCCTGGCTATTCTGGAGTTCACTTTGTTGTTGTAGGTTATTTTTGCTCTTTTGGGGTTCTGCCACCCAGCTCCCAAATAAATCACACACACAGAGGCTTATTATTACCTATAAACATTCAGCCTTAGCTTGTCTTGTTTCTAGCCAGTTTTTTTTCTTAGCATAATTATCCAGCCTGTCTTTGGCCTCTGAGCTTTTACCTTTCTCTATTCCTGTATATCTTTCTTTCTTACTCTGCTGCTGGCTATGTAGCTGGGTGGCTCTCCCTTGGAACCCTCCTCTCTGCGTTCTCCTTCTATTTATTCTCTCTGCCTGCCAGCCTGCCCATCCTTTCTCCTGCCTCACTATTGGCCATTCAGTTCTTTATTAGACCGTCAGGTGTTTTAGACAGGCACAGTAACACAGCTTCATAGAGTTAAACAAATGCAACATAAACAAAAGTAACACACCGTAAGATAATATTCTATAGTACTCTGTAGACCAGGCTGTCCTCGAATTCAGAAATCTACCTGCCTTTGCCTCCCAAGGTCTGGGATTAAAGGCGTGCCATCCACTGCCTAGCTTCCACCTGATTCCTTTGATGCCTTGTCTCCCACTAAACATGGAACCAGACGGGATGCCAGCAAATCCTGGTGATCCTCCTGTCTCCTCAAAATGTCAAGGTCCCCAGTGTGCATGGCAACAGTTGACTTTTTAATGTGCAAGCGGGTGATTTGACTAAGGTCCTCAGGCTAACTCTGTGAACCCTCTGACTGCCAGAGCCAACTCTCCAGCCCTATGTTTACAGATTTTTAAAACAGGAGCTAGCAACTCAAACTGTTACCTGAAATCACTTGATTTTTTTTTTTA